>CM040745.1:18115405-18417905 GCA_022829145.1 Albula goreensis
ATGGATCATAATTGAACTATGGTAATGTAGTTAAATAAAATAAAAATATGTATATACATTTAATTTTCTATCATTTCAAAAATGTGCCTCAGACTTACAAAGACTGGACAGGTTCCCTGGAAATTCATATAGCAATGTCTGTCTCAACATAGTTTGTCTCCATGGTACATAGTATAAAATATTTAAAATATACCTAATATGCTCTTTGTAATGATACTCTTACAAGGAAACTTTTGACCTCAAAGTTATCAATGCTTCAAAATGCTTCTGGTAAGGTCTTCTTGTCTTTTTTTATAATATTGATAATCAAATTTAAAATGGTGTTTGGGTCATATAAATATTGATCATCTACGACAGCACAAGCATTTTTAAAATAAATAGTTTTAGATTGAGGTATACTGTTGGGAAGCACAAATTGCATGGGTACCAAGGCTTAAGCAATAAAAATATGGACTGCTATTTTAAGATTTATAGTACTCTGTATTTACAGTATTTGTGAGACAGCACCTCTTCATCCAGTCTTATCTACAATGTTTTGTTACTGCTTACTGGGCAGTAAAATGCATTTTGGAACTTGTGGTAAATAGATACTCATCCATTAAAAAAATGTTAGAGGTACTCCTAATAAAGGTAATTTGTCTCACCATCTATGCCAAAAAAATGCTATTCATTGGATATTTAGACCACAATGAACAAAAATAAAACCATACAACATGTAGAAGTAATCAGCAGAGGAGTGCTTCTTTAACAATAGGGGCAAACAATGGGGCGCTGTGTATCTGACAGTACTGCACCTTAATCAAGTACATCTTCCCTAAAATATCTACTGTTGCCGAATAGATTATGTGCCTTTTGTGATTTTGTGATTTGCAGCAGTTTGTATGGTATTAGGGAATTAGAAAGTGGGGGTTATGCTTCAGAGTTACAAGTCATAAGTTAGTCAGGAAAATAATTTGGCACCTTTTTTAACAAATCACAAAAACTGTTTTATCTTCATTGTTTTTACATTTCCAGTTGAGTACTCCATATACTTAAAACAGCCTTTAGTCTCAAGCATCACTGACAGAGACTGCAGTTAGAGACCTGAGAGAGTGTGCTATGGCATTATTGTCAGTGCATTGTAAAATAATGGTGGAAGGAAACACTAAGTCTTTGCATTCATGTAGTCAGCCATCAAGCATAAAGGCTCTGTTGATATAATTGCATCCTCAGATCAAATCAAGTATTGTTTTCTTCATATATTTATTTGTGTTTTTTTTTCAAGAATAGGCTGTCATGGAACAGTGCAAGAAAGAGTTAGCATATAATAGAAGCCTGACTAAAGAAAAAAAACTACTTATATAAATACTTTTTTATTGGCATCCGGAGTGTGAGATTGACATTTGTTTAAAAAAGTAACGATACAGGGGTCATTTTAAGAGTTTTCTGGGTCCTAAAATCAAATTTTAAAAAATAAATTTCAACTCATTTTTACATTGTATACACCCCTGCTGTGCTCCAAGCCCTTATTATTTTCTCCCACTCCAATCTGTCCATGGAGTTACTAGCAAAATTGTTCCTATAAAACGCACCTGAAGTACCCACTATTTCAAAGGTACAGTAGGAACGATATGGTCCCTTCTCTGACTGGAAGAAACAATTAGGAAATCATTCCTATTTCTTGTCAGTGCAGATACTGAAGAAATGGTAATGTCCTCCCCTTAAGAAATGGTTAAGTGTGAGAATCCTAAGGGAAAGAGTCAGACACAAAGATAAAGCTTTGGTCTTTCTCTGTCAGTGTTTGCATTTGTGGACTGTATGGCAGTTCATTTATGGATGATGATATCACGTCCCTCCAGAGAATGTCATAAGTACTCCCTTAGTCTCATGCGAGGGGCAGTGCTATTGGCCTGAGCATCTGTTATTGGGAGCCATTTGTCACATGTTGGTTAAGGTTTCTGGTTCATGTCTCCATGGGGTAGCAGGTGGTGCGTACACCACAGGCCACAATGGAGCTGTGCCCATTTATGCATTGGTAATAAAAATGCTTGTATTTTTTCCTTTTATTTAACTGTCATTTAAACAGATTCTCCCACTGAGATGAAATAATGACTTTTTCAAAGATCTGTTTGGTCCAAGTAGCAGCAAGCTCAGCAAGAAAACAAAATACAATATGGAAGGAAATGGAAGGAATTGGGGTCTTTCAGAACTGTGAAAGTTATGTATCTGAAAGTGAAATGCAAAAATGTTTCACCTTTCTTGTTTGGGTTTTTACATTTTTACACAGTACTACATTATTCCTTTGTGCATAATATGTTGTATGAGACTAGGTCTCATTTTACAGCAGCAGGTCAAAAATCAAGCTAATGCAAAAATCATCTAAAGCAACACATAGCAAAAGAACAAGTACATGTGCCATTAATAAATGTAATTACACATTAGGGGTCTGCAGAGAGGTACATGCTTTTGTTTAACAACCAAATTATCTGTATCTGTATTCAGTATTCAGATAGAAACTGGAAGTGGGCGTGTTCTTAATAGGACATCACTATTGATTATGACTGTATAGGTTTTTCATCTTAATTTCTCTTTCTGGTAGAAACTGTTGATCTTTTACAACCCTAATGTGTCTTTTAAATTACACCTCTGTTTCATTTTAATCAATGTAATTGTACTGAAGACCTGTTTTCAATTGATTGACATTGAAAAATTCAATTTTAATTTACTGACATTTTAGCAGACTGAAGAGTTACTATTATTGCTGCTGCTAAGTTTGTTAGAGTGCTAACATTACTATTTTTTTTCTCCATGGATCATTTAGTACTCTTGTGTTTTGCATACACAATGTGTCTCAAGAGTAGGCTGCTAGCATAGAGGGTTTTTGATTGCTTGTATTTAACTGACATCAAGTCAATGTTTTTATTTTGTACAACAAAATTACATAAAATTGGCTACTTCGGGCTATATTAGCAAAGAAACTAATTATATAGCTGGTTATGGTACACACATAAAGTTCTTGGTATTCAGCTGACTAGCCTACCTGACAAGTTCTATTTCTGTCTCATTGGTCTTTTGGTAGTTACATGTATGAGCTAAATCTTAAAATATGCTTTATTGTGAGCGGTCCTGTTGGTGAAGAAACATTATCGTGAATACTGCTTTAATGTGAAAGCTGCAACAGGTAGCACCAATGGCTAGGCATCATAAGCCCCAAGTCTGGCTTGACATACACAATGGCATTCCTGCCATGTTAGGACAAATTCTTTCCCTGCTTTGTTCTTGTATATTTCTGCTAATATATATGCTAATATGTTTCTGCTAAATCTGACCTTTGTTTGGAAATCGGCCAGATTTCTAGGTGACTTGAGAAGAACATTGAACTTGCAGGTATCCAGACGTCACTGGTGGTGAGGCTTTGCTCCACTGGCGCATTAGAGGTCACTCGCGTTTTTGGGGTAGGCCACGGGGCGACACCAGAACATTCTCTCAGCTCATAACGCAATTCAGAGCACAAACGATGCCACCTTGTGTACACATAGACTCAAAGCACTGGATTCATAACAATGAGCTGCATTGTTCACCTGTCACTGACAAGTGTTAGTGCTGAACCCTGCTACTGTACTGGATGATCATGGAGGAAAGATGAGACTGAACTGAAGTTACTGCTCTTGCCTTGCTTTGGGGCTGTATGGACAGCATGCATTCCCATGTCAGCAAGGAAGATTACAATAAGTTGAAAATAATTTTTAAAATAATTATATATGTTTTTACTTTCTATAAAAGAATGTTCAAGGGGATGATATTCAGATGGAATTATACATACTATCCATCTTACATGCACAAAAACTAAAAACACTCCAAATTGTTGATTCAGGAGAGTGAACCTGCAGACAACATGAATACATTTGGAAGCCGTTTATTATGATATAGTGAGTATATTGGTTCACTATTTTTTAGGATGAAGTGAACCTCCCCTTGATTGTTAGAAGAGAGGGTGAAAAAAAACAGAAGAAAGTGAAGTAGACTAGAAGGTGGAGATGGGGAGGGGGAGGGATGCTGGAAACAGAGATTGTGATGGGAGAGAAGGTATGTGGAAAATTAATACCTACGTAGACAACCAGATTGGACGCATACTGGTGTTTGAGTGAAGGGTTGTCCGAAGGTTGCCTCTCCCGAAATTTGTTATTTTAAAACTCCAATTTAAATGGCATAAAGACTTCCAATAAAACGATACATTTTTAATTTTTGAGAAATCCACCAGTTTTAATTTACGTGTGTTCCATGATGGATTTACTCCAATGTAATCAAAGCGTATTCCATTACTGCCACATGAAATTACATAACATTTCAATTACATAGCTTATTCTATCCATGCAACCAACTCAATATAATTTCTTATCATGATTACAAGCAACTATGTTGATGTAGAATGTGAACTGTCAAAGCAGTTCACATTCTACACCCATAGTCATGATTAATAGCTTCTGTGGCAAATATTCAGAGTCCTTTGTGACACTGAATTGATTATTTGCTATGGTGATTTTATGCAAAGCAAAAGCCTCACACCACCACCATCCTCTGAGTTTCGAAATAAGACCTCACCCTTTGCTCCCAGATAGCATGTATCATGGCTTAACTTTTTTTTTCATTTTCTGATTTGACATCCAGGTGGGTTTCACACAGCCAGAGTTAAGGTTAAAAAAATAACTAAGAGAAGCTTGGTAATCAGAAACTCCTTTGAAGCAGTCTCTGGGGAGTGATACCTAGCCAAGATGCAGACATTTTAAAGGCTGACCATGATCACCTGTAATGTGGAACCCATTACATTACATTATCTTGAAAAAAATGACACAGGATAAGTATGAGTAAAAAAACAACCCTTATAAAATGTACTAAAATTGTCATGTGTGAAACAGCACTGAAAATATACTGGTGAATGCATTGTGTCTCCGCAGATTATACATACAGGAACATGCATGATTTATGTTTACTGACGTATTGTCCCTGCGATAATAAATGATTGATCGGCCATAATTTATTATTAAATCTATTGCTTTTTAATTATTTTTTTTTCCACAATGGTCACTGAGTATTGTTTTGTGTGTGTTTGTACCTTGTCAATCCTGAATTGGTCTGATTTTGATGTAAAGAATAGATCAAGCTAATGTTTTTTTTTTTTTTTTTTTGGTGTTGGGCAGGCATAGAAGTTCCAGGAAGCTGAAAACATTAGATAAAATAGAGAGAGCCAACCAACAGACTTTTTTTTTTTGGACAAGTGTTTTTTTAGCAATTTAGCAATTTTTAGCTCCTGTTTATATCTTGTTAAAGATGTCCATCGCCATGTGAGGGCTGTTACTGGGCCCTGGGAAAAATGTGATTACTTGACCTTTATTGACACTTTCTGCAAAAATGCCAAATTCAAATGCACCCTGCTTAGGTTTGAATAATTAACATCGATCAATCAGCCTGCACTTTTCTGAAGCCTGATGAGGACGTGCACACTGACTGATAGATGTCAGCTGTAAATATACCATGAACTGCATGAGCAGGCTAACGACTGAGCGAGGTCCAGGTAAATAAGACTGTTAAAAATAAATGTATTGGATATATGTTTCATATACTATCCTTGGTGATTTTAGACAAAAAGATTTTAGGTTAGTGATACAGGGAGATTTAGCCATATTTTACGACTCTTAAGTGGAGCTGAAGGCACTCATGAGTGCAGGCAGAGCCCCATAGCATAGACATCATTATTTTGAGTGTTGCCTGTGCCATTAGCTGTCTATGACTAGGAGTCTGCTGCATCTGGGTACCACTGGGTTTGTCCCACCGGACATAAAAAGGCTTAGGTCTGCCAGGGTTCCTCAATATCAGTGCAGTCTGGCTACTTGCCAGGCACATACCAGTCATCAGTTGCACCAGTTGACATCATTGGGAGGTGGGCCACTCTTCAGAACAGCTCCTGTGTTACTTAGAGATGGAGTTCAACATGTGAATGTCCATTTTAAAAGTCTGACAGACTTTGGCCAGGATTCCACACACCCCCCCCACACACACACACACACATTATTTTTGTGGTGATCAAGGTCTATACTTTATCTGTCTACTCTGTTTCATCACACAGCATCCTCTAATGACTCTGACTGCAGATCCTCATCCTTAATCCTGTTCCTTAAACCTATGTTCTTACACTCCGCATCAAGGCTAGTGAAAAGTTAAAAGGTGGCGAAGTGGGCCAATTCCTTAACAAGAGGCATAGAAAGTTCATGATGATAAGGATTCAGGACAAGTTTTGGGAGAAGCTTACGTGAAGTAATCTGCATTGAATTTCAAATTTGCATTTCCATAACTGTTAGCGATTACGGGAACATTCTGGAATAAACTGGGGCTAATACTTAACACTATAACACAGTAAATCAGTCAAGTTATACATCTTTAATACATTTTTGTTAAATTACTGTTATTGATATTCAGTAAACTTTTGATTTTTAATCCAGCAAAAATAAATGCTAACACGTATGTCATTGGGCAGGATGCTAGGATTACAAGTTCCAGAAAAGTCTGCATATAGAAACAGTTTATATTTATGCTATATCAGGATTGAATATTGTAACCACTGATAGATTTAAACATTTTAAAGTGCCATACACTGTATACAGATTAAACTACAACCTCTTTGAGGCTCTTATTATATCTAGAAACATGGTGGAATGTTGCAGTGATGGGATTTATTCCACAGAGAAAGCAGTTCTACAAAGTCATTTTTGTTAATATTCAAAGCACTGTGTGACCTGGTGATGTAGAATGTCAGTTTGATTAATTATATCTTTGACATAATTTGTGTTATTTATTATATACCTTTATTTCCATTAAATGCTATTAGAATGCTTCTGAAAGTTCTGTTCCCATCTTATCTGTCACAATCAAAAATATAAAATAATCAGAAGACTAAATTATATGTTATGTACAAAATCATAATTTTAAATTTTGATACACCACACATCCTTGAATTTGATCTTAAAGCAAACCTCACAGGTAGATTTTGTAAAACTTACATAGGAGCTAGAATAAGTGAAATGAAATTCATCCTGGAAAAAGACAGGCCCCCCCACAAAAACTTGATGGCTCAGTAATGTTTTTCTCTGCGTATCCTCTGATTTATAAACAATTATAAAAGGAAACCAGAAATGTATTTACAAAGAGTGAGCAATATTAAATACTCACAGGTTCAGGTGAGGCAGGTGAAGTGCAGGTGAGTCTCAATCAGGCAATCCGTCTACTTCTAACTACTAATTCTGCAGAGGAGAAAAAAACGCAGAGTGTAACAGTATGTATGTTGGGCATGTGTGTGAAAAAGAAAGGAGGTGTGTTTTCTGGAAATATAAATTAAACTAGTCACACTTTTAGTTTCAGCCTTTCAGCTCTTCAGGGATGGCTGCTGGACCATTTGCTCCTTTGAGGCTATAAAAAACTTGGATCTGTAACTGAGTTACTGTCTTTAACTGTCCAATGCATACATATATGTGTGTATGACATTGTGTTATGTGTGTGTGTGTGTGTGTGTGTGTGTGTGTGTGTGTGTGTGTGTGTGTGTGTGTGTGTGTGTGTGTGTGTGTGTGTGTCTGTGTGAAAATACAAATGTTTATTATTGGGGGTATATGTACCTCTGATTCTGTGTGTGTGTGTGTGTGTGTGTGTGTGTGTGTGTGTGTGTGTGTGTGTGTGTGTGTGTGTGTGTGTGTGTGTGTGTGTGTGTGTGTGTGTGTGTGTAAGTGTGTCTCTTCGGTGATTGTGTGAGTGTGTCTCTTACCATGTGTATACGTGTGGGCAAGAGTGTGAGCATGAGCGAAAGAGAGAGCAACGGAGAGGCAGTGTACTTGATGTCTCAACATGAGGGATTTATGGCCGCACTCTTGGCCAGGCTCTAGAGACTGCTAAGCGATCCAGGGGGCTCACAGGGGTATTTCGGCAAGAGGCCAGACCCCCATAAACATTCCGGGGAAAGCTCACTCCCTCCATAACCTCCAGCCCATAAACCATCCGCCCTCCCGCTCCCCCAGCCCACAAACACACTTCATCACCCAGCAATCAATCGCAACCTCCATTTACTGTAACACACACAAGCAAGAGACGGTTTTCACCGCTAATGTGCCGTTTACTACTGTCACCTCAGCACTAACCACGTGATCTTCCTGCTGTTGTACTGTCATGGACATGCATATCTCTTTTAAGCCACAGGTTCCTGATAAGCTTCTGGGAGCCTGGATTCACAAATATTATTCTTTGTATTATTTTTCGCACAGGAGCCTAACAAAGCTATTTTGGCCCTAGCAAGGAAATTGAGACAGGAAGAAATGGCGGAAATCAGCTTCTCTTTTGATGCATACAAAACATAGTCTTTGGCACAGCATACAGCCCTTCAATTCTACATGATGAAAGGGAAAGCATGACAGTTCAAAGCTTAATACAGCAATTGCTGATCACTTCACCTCTTGGTTAATTTTGAGGGAGCAAATCCATGTGTAATGGGCCACAGAATTAAGATATAAAGATATTCCAGTAGATGGTACATGCACAGCATCTTCGCATGTGCCATTGCAAGCATGAACAAGAGGGGTGTAAATCATAACATGCTGTTATCCTAACAGCTTAACATGTCAATGCTGGAGAAAACAGCAGGCATCTCAACCATGTTTGTTGTTTTGCTTCCTCTCCAACGGATTTACCAACAACAAGTGCCAGGTGTATTCAGCATTTTCAGGGCACTGAGGGATACTCACAAATTGCTGCGGGAAGCATAGTGCTGTACACATCTGGTCAAAGTGAAATGGCCTGAATGCATTTTCTCATGTTACATATATACTGTGATTGGGAACATGATGGCACTAGAGTCCCAAGCACTTATAGTAATCAGGATTGAACTTTATTTGTAGGCATTAAATTAACGTTTTTGTTTTTATTTAGGCTGGCTAGAATTGTGAATATGTTTCTCAACCCCAGTCCTCAGTCTTTTTATTAGGTAACTCTTCTTAATGAACACTTCTAGGCTAACCTCTGCAACTTCTAAAATCCACACTCCACAGCCATGCATTACTCTTTGACTGTGCATCAATCAGCTATAACAGTTTATACTGAAAAAAAGATTTTCAGCAAGGTCTTTGCAAAAAAGAATTACTGTTACAATATAAGTTTTTATTCGTATGCTAATTGAGAATATTGTTTTTAAGGGAATGAATAGACCTGAAAAATAATCTAAATAGTGAAATGAACTATGCTCAATAAAATTTGCTTTTTAAAACATATGCACAGTATCATACAAATGCAGATTTAAACACTAAAGCTTAAGATTTTGGCAAGGACAGAATAAAACATAAATTCTGTATTCTTATTTTACATGTATTCTCAGAAAAAAACAAAAGCAAGTGAGATATGTTGGTGTTCAAGGCTCTGGAATAAAGGAAAAAAGTAATGCATGTGATGCCAAGCAGTGTCAGTTGAGTTCAAAGTGTTCTGAAAGTAAATGTTTTCATCGAGCCCTTCAGTGTTCAGTAAAACTTCAAGCAAAGGTGTCATAACTGTGTTACTGCTTTTACATTAAAACACTGCTTTCGGTGCAGAATACAAAAGAACACTCTGAAACACACATTTACACAAAACTGAGGGTTTCGCACCCACCCATGCAATTGCACATCCACTCAAAACAGGACATTTTTGTGCATTGTCATGGAGATTGTTTTACCTAGGATACTGAGAGGTTGAAACATATATTTTTAGTTTTAGTTAAAATGATGCATTTCATTATAGCCATAACATGGGCTCTTTAATAATGCTATGCAATGAAAACCATAACATTAATATGACAGGACCCATAATATGGGTGTTTCTATCTATTTAACTCTATTTATGGTATATTTTTCATGGTGTGTTGATAACGGCACTGGGTTGTATACATTTGAATTCATTTGCTTTAAAAACAGATCAAAAGAACACCCAAAACTGCAATCATGCTTTATGATGAAAGCTGAATGCTGAAGCATTTGAATCTTTCAGCCCTGTCATTGTATACAAAAAAAGCAAATCCTGAGATCTTCTCTGAAAGCATTTTTTTATTCTTTTGATCTGCTCACCTTATTCTTAAAATGCATGTCAAACATTCCATTCCTTTGCTTTTAAAATTGTAAAATTCCTCTAGATTTTGTGCCAGGACTTAGGAACTCTTTAAAGACTTCAGTGTAAATAAAGGCTTTGATTGACGGTCCTCTAATTAACCTGTACATATGCATTTAAATTTGGCATGAAAAGAACTTGAACAAAACAGTGGTAAAGGCATTATATTTATGTAAACTTTATGTAATAGGATCTGATTTGTGCAGAAGTGGAGGCCAGATGCAGGAATACAATGGCCATCGTAAATGTTTGCAATTACAACTCGGCATTCAGTCAAACAGTGATTTCAAGGCCAAAGACCAGAAAGGTACAGGGGTGCCAATACTCTGGGGGAACAACACAAGATCTCTGGACTGGTGCCACTCCCATGTCAACATTCCCTCTACACTTACAAATCACAACCTCCTAAATTCTCGTGCAATGTGGGGAGGTTAAGGGAGGGGGGAGGGGAACATACTACATTCGGCAAAAAGAACAGGCAGGGCATTCTCAGTTTCATTACTTCACCTCTGCCAGCTTGGAATAATGTCAGCGCGTCCGGGTCAGAAAGGTTACATGACAGAGATTTACGCTGACACGCCGCTGGATGGCTGCCCAGCTGTGCGCTCGCGGTATTCATGCTGGATTTTGACCTGCGCCACCTCCCTCAACGACTTGAGTAACAAAAGAAGCACTCGCCAAACTCAAGCCTCTCCAAGCGGGTTTAAAATCAGAGAGGCAGTTTTTTCTAAACACAAGGACCCATTGTGTTTGGAATACAGCAGGGAGCTGGATACCACTGTAAAGTGCTTTTGACACAAAGAATCTCTCTGGCACAAGGCACTGTTTTGGGGGGGGGGGATGTGTGATCCATAAAACTGGAATTCTATCTCCTCAAATCTGTGGTTACTGTGTTTTCCTTACAGACTTCTTTATTACATGCTTTTATTTTAGAGTTAATTAATTTTACATTTTATGGGATTTGTTAGAATACATAGCTATACATATGGGCTGGTAAGCGATTCTTAGTACAAAGTAGTAGGAAGTCCAGTACAAATGATTAAATCCAGGCCACAGTCTATGTACAAATAGATATTCCTGCTAGGTAACAGTGATTTGACTTTAGAGGCCTAGAAAGAATAGCCTGATAAATGACATATAAATGTACCATACACTTAGTTTTAAATGCATACTGTGGCCCAATAGATTTTCACAAGGACTCTGCAATTCAGTATAACACTTTAATGATGATTCTGTAATCAAATGTTATGCTGTACCTGACATAAAATTATGTTCTTTGTAAAATAATAAAGTTTAAAATCTGTGTTGAAGTAGAATTATCACTGTATGTGAAGGCATGCAGGGCTAACATTGATATTGCATTTTTCAGTGATAAGAGGAATACATAGTGGTACGCATAATGGTGGTTTTAAAGGATATTGGTTGTGCACCCTCACTCTGTGTCCTTGCAGTGAATTTACCCAGTCTACACATAGCTGCAAGGAGCATATCTATATAGCACACAGGAGAAAATTCTGGAATGTATGTTTAGACGTACTGTCAAAAATCAGAATTAGTGCTGATGGCACAGCATGCAGAGTTATTGGTATAAACCTATTTTCTGGAATTTATACTCTTGCATGTGACACTGTAATTTACCCTACAGCACTTCACTAAACCTTAGCATTATGAATGAGTGGCAAAGGGTGCATGTAGTCAAGTTCCTTTAGTTACTGGTGTGCTCAAAGAAGATAAAGACATTTTTAAATATACTGTAGCACCTGCAGCAGTGAGTGTGAGTTCACTCTTCTTAAGGAAATGTAATGCCAGGGCTTAAGGTTTCATTATCTCAAAAAAGAGTACAGGTTTGATTCAATCAAAAACAATTTGGCCAGACCCCACACAAGCACACTTAGAGCCAAATTTACAAAGGTATAATTGCAGTGTAAAAATATTTGCTATTCAGCAACACTTTTGTGGTCGCAAACACAGAAATATAAACAACCAGTTTACAAAGACTTAAATCAAAAAATTAAACACCCTCATGGTAATTATGCGGTACGGGATGCCCATAAAAAGGCTAGATATAACATGCTTCCACATCCAGATAACAAGGTGATGCAAAGTGAATATGGAACAACAATGTGCAAGTAGAGAGGGAACCTCCAGAAACATGAGACCTTATGTGCTGATCAGGTAATGTATAAAGGCCAACAAGGCAAAGCTTCATAATGCTGTATTTCAGCATACAAATTAAACATCCTCTCAAGAGGAGAAAGTTTTGGAATGATCATATTTAAAATTAATGTATTAGTACAGGGCTGACAAAACAAACAGTTTAGGAAGTAAAGAAAATATGGTATGATGTTAGGTAGAATACAAAAAGGTTTCCTATAACATAATAACGGCAAAATTACAGCTTGTGGTGGAAGATTATTAACCGTTTGGAATAAGATTATTACAGCGTAGCTAACACATTCTGTTTGTTCCACCCTCTCACTGTCTATAGATAGAGATATTTCTGAAAATAAAGCTGCCGTGATGTGAACCGCAGTAATTTGCATTTGTTTTGCATCACAAAAATTATGTGATGGAACAACGCACCTGTAAGCTACGCAGCTGTACTTTGAGAAGATCCAGCATTATCACAGAATTTGATCTTTGAGTGCGTTACCCAAGTTCCTCCAGTTGTGTATCCTGTGACTGTGTAACCAGTGTAATATCATATCAGTATTTGCTACTATGTTAACTAAAAGAGGGTAATTCTTGGATGGCGTAAAATTTACGCCTGCTTTTAGAAGTCATAAAAATTCCCATGCAAAGACGGGAGTCGTAGCTACTGCAGGGTTTAGTAAATTGGATGGAAAAATTAATTGGCCTCATTTGCAAAATCTCCACCCTGTTTTCACACCTTTACTCCTGGTATGCATATGCATGAACAGATTTTAATATGTATAAAGAGGAAACTCACAAAGTCACCATAAATCCAATTGTAATTGCGATTTTCACCCATTCCTCTTGTAAATCTGGCTCTTAGTCACTATAAGGGCATATGCAATTCAGTCAGAACAGATCTTGTCATTCAGGTTAATCCAGCACAGTATGAATTTACTGTGTCTTAAATGCCACAGTGCAGAAGAAGTAATACATTACAGCCAGTGAAAAAGCATCACCGATTCACAGCACAGATTGCCTCTGATTGGTAGGGCAGTTGTACTACCACTTCTCAAGGTGTCTTTTCCTTGGGTAGCAATTTCTAACAAATCTTTATTGAAGCTGTCCAGAGCACAGCATTCAACAGTCATCACAGCGTGAGAGAATATTTTGTTACAGCTTGAAAATGGCATTCTAATTTAGGAGGGATAGTAATGTTAAATGTAAATTAAAAATAACAGTACTTAGAAAAATAATATATCCACTAAAATATAAAACAGATGATGCGGCATCTGCAAACTGCAATGGATTAACAGAGAAGCTAAGGTTGTTTTTACTGAATGTATGCTATAAAAGAGTATAAATGCCCTTGATTGGATCCTCTGGTTTAGCCATAACTAATTTTGATAATTGACAAAATTACCCTGGATTACCTGTGTGGTTCATAGGTATCTATGGAGGGTAGACAAACTAATTTAAACAGCAAATGAAAATGACTTGAATTAAATGACCTGTAGCTAAATTGCAAATTTAAATTGTCCTACATATGGGTTTCACATTAAAGGTCAATAACAATTAAATATTTATTTTTAGTATAAAGGATATTTCAAATCAACACTTTAGCATGTTCATTTCTAAAGGAACATAAGAGGTGTACCATTTTTTGGATGAGGTGAAACGGCTGGAATCTGATATGCAGTTATGTAGGTTAGATGCAGAATAGAAGCAGAATCACGCACTAGTTTGTAATACAGCCAGCTATATAACAGTCAAATTTTTGTGGCTCACTAGTGACCTTTCAGAGATAATTATGAGGCTAGTTGTTAGTACATATGTTGCATATGACTGTAGGTGTATAATGGACTGCAATGATACATAACACAAGCAAACATTTCCTAATTTGCTTTACTGTATTGTTAAAGCGACTGAAAACTACAGTGCCAGTATAGTTTTTATGTTGGCATAGTGTGCAACATGAAATAATTCTAAATATTTGTTTTCACATTGTGACCCCATCTAATGCTTTTTGCTGAATGCCTCAGATTTACCTCTGAACTTATCTGTGTCACCAGCATCCAAAAACAAGCACTGCAAATGAACCCCTATTGCACTCCTTTGAATCAGTCATCCAGAAAGTAGTGGCTGTTTTCAGTACTCCATGACATACTGCACTATGGGAGCTCAAAGGATGGACTTATATCACAAGATGGCCTATTGGCACTGAATTCCAACAACAAATCATAAAAGATTTTAAAATCCAATCAATATAACAATGAACCTTTGGAAATGTGACAAAAATCAGTTAATTCTTGGAGACAGAACACTCCTGCTGGGACTAGCATAGGTTCTATTTATTTATTTATTTATTTATTTATTTATTTATTTATTGTGACAGCCACAGCACAGATAGGCTGGCAGAAGAGGACTTGGTACAGGTGCACGCACAGCTGACAGGCGGCAAGTGAGAATCGGAGCCTTGTGTCACTGTCAAACACGCTTACCTTTCCCCACCTAGGAGTGACAAAGCCCCCGGCTGTCAAAGTGTTAGTTAGTCAGAGTGCCACTATAACATTTTCCCCCTCATTAGCACGGTTTGCGGTACCACTCCATTTAGTTTAACCCTATTGGAAGCACCTCTAGCGTCAGTTTCTAAAATTTCTAGAAATAGCTCTGTCTCCTGGAACATGCTGTAGGTCTTGTTGAATCAGGAGCTGCCACACTCGTGGCAGAGAGATGTCTTTCTGCAGCGTCTCAATCCTTGCTGTAGATGGGATTTGGATGTGTTATCCAGATCCAGCCTGAATTACAATGAGAGATGAATGGAGGGGTCATGATGCTTGATACTGTACAGCCAAAATACTTTATGCTTTATGCATTGTAATCTGTTTGTGTGTGTGCAGACTGGAGTCAGTGTTTGTCCTTTCCTGAGACTCTAAATTAAATGTGAGTACTTTTCACTCTCAAACACAATTTTGCAACTTAATCATTTTGAAATGAACTATGATTGTGGAGAACATATATTTACATTTGGTTGCAAGACAAAGCTAAAAGAAAACATCACCCTAAAATCAGTTATATTTTTTTGCCCTCCAATAACATGGTACACCTAGATATGGATACCTTCTGCACATCACTAGGATAGCTACATCCACTGTCAAGAGCTGTCAATGCAGACCAAGTTGCAGTATTTTACTTGGTCTCTAGTGTGTTGATCATATTTCATTTCTGTCTGTCTTTGATAGTCATATTCCTCCAGTCTGCATATGAAGGGTGTATCATAAGTGGACAACAGTCCAACATCCTCTAAAGCTAAAAGGCATGGCACCAAATTGAACTGATGTAGGAAGCTGCATACAAAAATGTTTTTCAATAAGGAGTTTGTTAACTGCACACACACACACACACACACACACACACACACACACACACACACACACACACACACACACACACACACACACACACACACACACACACACATACATTTATGCATTATTATTCCTGCCTTTAAGTTTGTTTGCATGCATATATGTGTTCATGTTATTTTCTGTCTGTGTGGATGTGCCTTTTCATGCCTGTGCAATTGCGTCTGTAGGGGTGTGTGTCAGCTTGCATCAGTCTGTGTGGGTGAGTGAGTGGGTGTTTTTGCCATTGAAAGGCACTGCTGTGTTTAAAATATGGGATTTAGTGTCATGGTACATCAAAGCCCTGTTTGCTGCCTCAGAGGCACAGTGGTGTCACTGTGTGGAGCAGCTTTTCCAGCCTCAATGAGCAAAGCAAACATCATGCGTGGGAACAGCTTCTAGCCTCACGTTAGCAACCTGCTGCCCTCTCTCTGCAGCGACTGTTTATCCATGTGCAGAGCCACAACCCACAGTCTGCATGGCTGTCTGTCCACTGCTTCTCCTCCCATGGCTCGTTACATCATATGACCCACTCGGGTGCACTGGCGTGGGCGTTCACATCCCTCATTATCACCACGGAGCCTCGGTAAAGCAAGGCCAATTACAAGCAGTGCAAATATGTCTGTGAGTCACAAGTAACTCTGATGTGAAAATATGGTATTTGCCATAAAGTTGTTATTACAAAATAGATGCAATGTAGTAATGTCCAGATAAAGTGTAACATTGATGGAGCACACTTGCAAAAATTTTGTGCAGGGAATAAGAGCTTGCCCCTCAGAAGATAAAAGAACAGTGCAATCTCAATGCATCAGGAATGGAGTTCTGAAACGTAACTGATCCAAAGCATTTTTTGTACAATCACTATGCAAATTAGTGGTGTAGAAATTTGCATGATACCAAGTACAGAAAAAAAAAAACCAAACTACCCTTCCATCACACCCAGTGAATAACACAAACCTTTCAAATGTTGTTTACCCATTATAATAAAATCACATTCACATTTTCATGTATAACGGTTTTCATTGAGAGCTGCACCATATAAATGAATGCTTTGCAACATTAAAAGTCAAAGCAGATGTTTTATGTTTCTTTGGGCTTCAACTCTGCCCGGAACATGAACACAAATAAACAACATACAACAAGACTGTATTATGTACTAGTATACCGCATCTCCCTGTAAGCTTATTAATATTCTTTATGGCAATTTTTTTCATTAAGCTTAAATACCCATATTCACCACTGTGTCATTTTTAGAGATGAAAATCACATACAGAGTTAAAATGAGCCTTAAAGCATCATGATCTTTCCACACCAAACAGACATACTACAGGGCTTTGTTTCGTTATTGTGTGCAGCAGAGTGATTTCACTGAAAAAATGAGAAGTATCGGAGAATGCTAAATCCCTGAGCTCTATTACATATTCTGTCAGTCGAGCTTTAGACTCAGGGATCAGCGGAAATATATCACCATATTTCTTGCAAGTAAAATAATTTGATTTGTAAAGCCTGCATCAGAAAACTTTTGGCATCCATGGCAACATCAGCATTGCCTTATCTTTGTTTTTGATGGTGTCTTTTTAAAACGTTTTAAGTTCTGAGACATGAAAAAGCAGAACCAGATCATCACTTGTGTCTTATTTATTCTTTTAATTTTTTATTTTAATTACTTCATTTTTGTTATTTCTGAGAACTGCTCATCTTTCATAGCTGATAACTCCTGATTGGATAGGAAATGAATATTGAGAAAGAATATTCTGAATATTCTGATATAGTAATTATTTACTACATCATTTTATTTATAAAATAAAAACGATGATATTACTAGTGCTGGATTTCAAAAACACACCTTTACACTATCACAATTGCATGCACGTTACTGCTTAATATACCTTTTACATTCAACATGTCACCTTCACATTAGAATCTAAAATTGGCAACGATGAAGTTGCATTAGCGAATGAGAAGCATGCATTTATAGGCTCCAATCAAATAAGCAATAAGAAATAAAATCTACAAAGGCACAGAGAATACAAAGCAACACAAACTGGAGTGCAAATAATGCAGGTTTCATCTTTTCACAATTAGGCGATGCATAGCATAGCTAATTCCATTAAAGCAAGGGGGAAGGGAAGGGAGAAGACAATTTTACAAGGTGAATGGTTGGGGTCAAAATTTTTTCCAAGGTGGGTGGCACCCCCCACATCCCTCCTCAACTCGAGCACTGTAGCCTATTGCATACAGTTCTGTGAGTTACTCTGGGTAAAAGCATCTGCTAAATGCTTAAATGTTAGTGTAAATATGACTCTGCCCTCTTGAGTATTCTACATTAGATATGAATCAAAGGTTTTCTAGAACAATAGTGGGACAAATAACAAATAAACATTGGTAATAATAATTTTGAGGAAATCAGCAACACCTTTAATTTCATTTAAATGTGTTTTAATATGTTCTCCTCTTATCAGAATAGATGACAACAGAGTTTCTAATTCAAAATAATTCATTATAAATTACTATAAATATAATACACATATAAATAACAAAAGAAACAGATGCACATTTTGTTCAGACATAATATACATTCTGTTCAGACATAATAGTTATACTTGCCGGCTGAGAGATGCCTGGCCATGTCCAAAACAGATGGTCCTTCCTACAGGGCTTCTGCCTAAGGAAGGCCTACTAGCCTGAATGTTTCACCAAAACCAAATTATGGATCAAAACTGTACTCAGAATTGTCACAGGTAGCAGGGCTAAATAGCTCTTGTGAGGAAAGGTTCAACTCAAGAGTAAGGCCTTGCTTTGTCCAGGGCCTAGGGAACAGAAAGGTCCAGAGACCAAAGACAACTCAGGTCCAAAGACAACTCTAGCTCTTGTAATCAAGTAGTAAGGTTGTACTACTGCTCTGTTTGATGGGACCCTATATTCCACAGATCAATCAGTCCTGATCAATGAGCACAGTGTGAACAGGGAGTTCATCCCACATGTGAGTTCAGGTGTCATACAGAATAAGTTTTGGGCAAGTGGACTCATTCACTTTGGGGAAGGAGTTAGATCTCACTCTGCAGAAGAGCAACATAAAACTAATCCCACCATGCACATTCTTCTAATAGCAGAAATAAAGCTGGCCACCTGTTAACATCCCCCCCTCCCCAACACACACACACACACACACTCAGAAGAGCCAGCTTTCACTCATTCTCCAGTTTAATAACTTGTCAAGTCAATTGATTAACTGAAATTTTATCATTTTTCATGTTTTTCATCCATTCCTTAAGTAAGGAAACCGAGGAAACTATTTTATTTCAAAAGTCAAATTAATTAAATAAGAGACGCAGTCTTGCAGTCTTGTTTATCAGAACAGTGAGGACACAAGGTTGGTAGAGGTGATTGATTAGAAAGAGAGAGGACAAAGTTTACAGTTAAATAGCCAAGTTATCAAGGGCAATAAGCACATCCATTACAATAAGTACTGCTCTTGTTGTATCAGCTGTTGCTGGGACATGTCAAATTAACCTGTTTACAACCAGTGTTGTGTGTCACTGTCTTTAATTAGCTGTTGTAATGTCAAAATGAGATGAATCTTTAGCTATACATAGTCTCAAGCATTCTGTTTTAATTCCTGTTATGAAAGTATTTTGTCTTCCTACAATCAGAATGTCAGAAATATGAAATGGCATACATACACCCTTAAGTTCCTATTTTCTCTTTTTTTCAGTTTA
This sequence comes from Albula goreensis, assembly GCA_022829145.1. Taxonomy (NCBI): domain Eukaryota; kingdom Metazoa; phylum Chordata; class Actinopteri; order Albuliformes; family Albulidae; genus Albula; species Albula goreensis. The sequence goes on from CM040745.1 coordinate 18,134,808, forward strand.
GAGTTTAAACTATCTTTCACATCTGTATTTGGCTTGTTCGTTTCCTTAATGCAATATTGATTTCTCATCAAGAGTATGGTCCCATTGTGATAAGGCCAAATTCAATGCTTTGGAAGGCCAATGGAATGTTCTTGTAAAGTGGAACATCTCTTGAGGGAGGGATAAGTAACAAAATAAATCATGATGTTTAAGATAATACAGTTGCTTTTGTAATTATTTTAAACAGAACTAAAATGGTTCAGCGCATGGCCTTTTGCAACAGGAAAAACAAGAACAAAAATAGCCCACAAAACAGAATGATCTGTAAGTGGTTCCACATCTATCATAAATCCACAATAATTCTTTAATTATAAAATTTAAAATTTGGAACTTGAATCCTATTGACAAGTAACACAGCTCTGATTCTGTTTTACAATTAGTCAAATATTGTTTGTCAGTCCCATGCATTGGTAAGATCAACGGCAATGCCATCCCTCATCAAAATCCATTATTCATATGGTTAAACTCTTGCCCAGATGTATTCTAATATACACTAAATGGTTCTATGAGGGCTCCATCTGTGCCAGCGTTTGGACATCTATGATGCCCTTGTGTTGAAATAATGAGGTAAGTTTTCTTGTAAACATTAAAGAATCTCTGTTGCCTCTTTTCCACATGTGCATTGGCCTGTTGTGAGCTCTGAATACTTCTCCCCATTCTCCTTTTCCTCGGTATCTTTAAAATATATATTTTTTTTTCCTCTAGTATAATAGCAATCACACTGTAATCAGCTGTCACTGGACTAATTTATCAGTCACAATGCAGAGTATATCCTCTAGGCAGTCGCAGCTGAAATTACTTGCCGCAGGGTCTTGATCTTTTATTGACAGATGCTGTTAGTTTGGCAACTTGCCTCTGAAAATGGCATCTTGCGTGTAAACAGAAACTTTGCTTGTGTGGTGCATAAAATCGCTTCCTTTATTTCTTTTTCCAAAACTGTATATGGATATAAAAATTCAACAGGATATTGGTGAGGTATATGTAAGGTATATATTATACAAATACAGGTAAATGAGTAAAAATGTCCTTGTATTATTTCACTATAGTACTTATTAAAATGCATTTATTATGTGAGTTTTGTCTGTATTAAAGAGGTCTTCTCTCTGGACAAACCCTTCATCTGTGATTATATTAATAGGACTACTCTAGACAATAATTAACTGCACTTGAGGTTACTGAAAGAGTTCACAAATAGCACTTCAAATAAGAGTGCTACAGCCTTCATATTTCATGAAACCTATTTCCTTTTACACATTCCTTTTCAGAATGGTGCTGTGACTTCATTTCCAATAAAATGTGCTCACTACCCGGCAGGTCAATGGGCTTTAATGTCCCTCCAAATCAACTTTAACACAGAAATCATCCAACCGTTAAACCATTATAATGAAACAAATCGTCAGTAACAGGTCCTTGTGCACGTCATTCACACACATGCAGTTACACAATTTCTGCTCTGTATTCAGACCCACTGAAGGCACATTGAACAGGTTTAATCATCATTATGGATTAGCATTGGCTGCATTGTGAGTGTGTTCTTTGTGTGAATGTCCTTAGTTTTAAATCAATCTGCCCCCTGCTCTCTGCAGCACATTATGCCAAAGGAGCTCCCTTTCCTTTAGAGACAATGTGCAATGTCAAAGAGAGCTTCTTTCTGCCTACTAAAGAATCACAACTAAAGAAAGGAGAAAAGATAATTACCTGACAAGTGATCTCTCACTTATTGTATGCTGTAATCAGCAAGGAGGATTTCACACATATCTCAAGCATTAACTGAGAGGAGTCATACATCATGACATGTGACCTCCGTGATATTAACTTATTTATTTATTTGTGCAACAATGTGGTTGTTATTATGCTCAACCTGTAGAGTGGATCCAAAATGATAGTCAATATACTGATAATAACAACCACATGTATAACAAGCACAAAGCAATGCCACTGTAACTAAAACAGTTCATTCATTCATTCCAAATCACCTTCAACCCTCCTTCTTTATGAACCCTGGGAGGTCATTTCACTCAAACATATGAAAATTGGATATTATTGTCTTTGATCAACTCCAAATTAAAGAGAGATTACTCCTGGCATTCATTGCTCTGTATAGCACTTTCTCGTGTCCGTGTGATTCATTTCACCAGTGTCCTTTTGGATTTTGTACTGAACTTAAAAATATAGCCTCTGCAGTCAAATGTATTAATTCTTTTACAATGTGTAAATATTTTGATCTAATCACCCTTTAGCTACCTTTCTGGAGATTAAGTATTTAGTGTTTGACTTGTACGTCAAACAAAGGCCCAAAGAGGGGATTTCTCTATTTTTGGAACATGTAAAAAGTCACTGTTGGGACAGGAAAGCACCGATAGAGCTCCAGATTCCCAACACTGTATTTCCTAGCATCTATGTCAAGGTGGGAGATGTACTGACTTCTGAGTTGTTAAAAGAGACAGTATCCTGAAATGCAGTTTTAGTTCAGTACTATTTTAAAAAGGTTTTTGCCAAAAAATAAAAAAGTTAATTTCTGAACACTCAGTAGCATAGCCCACAGTGAAAATGGGGATTTATATTTGCATCGGAAATACATAATCTGATTTTATTCATTTCTTTATTTTTGTCTGATGGCCTTAAATAAACAGCAATGCCCAGACATAAAATGGAGCCTTTGCAGAAATATCACCCGAAAGACATCTGGGTCATCTCAGTCTATGTTCTGTAAGATGTAACGGCAAATGAAACAGCTGAGCTGCCATTTTTGTTGATTTTAGAAAAGTCTAAAGCCGATATGACCATATGGGAAAAATGATGTGAGGTGCGTCAGGCCGTGAGGCCTTCCGGGGGACATGGACCAGACTTCTGTTTACCCCTCACTCAGCAGGGATTTGGCTTTCTGCTGATCACAGGTCAGCAGATCATATAAATGTATGACAGCAAATGACTTTGACAGGGTCATTTCATTCTGTCTGTGTGAGAACAGCTTAAAAACAGTGGCATCTATATTGTTGTTGCTCATTACCCATCAATAAGTGGAAGTGAAATGAAAAAGGTGGGTAAATGCCAGTATGGTCCCCTTTGTTGCCCTGTTACTATGTGGATATATTTCTGTGTTGAGAGTTCCAAACTTAAATGCCTTAACTACAAAATGACTTTGCTCAATGTAACTGAAATAATTGTACCTGATTTTTTATTCACTGATTTCCTGGCTTCCTGAGACCTTAAAACTCTTTAGGTGTTATGCTACATTTTGAAATGATCATCCCTTGAATGTATTGGTGAAATTTTGAAAGGATTTTTTTTTTCCTAAAGGTAAATTGTGATCAAATTAGTATTTTTTTTTCAAGTCACTACAACATTCAACTACTGTGTATTCAACCATGTTCTGAAGCCATCAGAGTTCATAATTATAGAATTCTAGTAATGTTACAAGTGGTTTCAGTGCAACTCCCGAGAAACATTTCCAAAATCATTATCTAGTCAAGTACACCTTAAAATGTTGTGCAGAAAGTCTGTGAATGTTTACTGTTATCTTAGTAAGACATTTTAATGATGGCTTAAGAATAAAATATTGCACTCATTTATGTGGATATGAACAGAAATGTTCATGAACTATATGTACATTCATTTCTATGCTGAGTAGAATTGCTAAATGTGTACATATGATTGAGAATGTCTTAATTTAAGCATACCACCGATCATGCTTAAGCGCAGCACCCTGTGGTAAAAATGTGTAACTTCTAATGACATGCTATCCACAAAATGGAGAAAGGATTGACATGCTGGACCAATTTACAAACTATAAAGAAAAAAGCTTATGTCTAGATGTGTGTTTCTTTCATAGACACAAAGGCTAATATTAGTTCTTTTAGGGTGTTGTCCAATTCATGAACATAAAACCAAATAAACTAAATTTATAAATTATATGAATTAAAAAGATAGTGGAAAGTAAGGTTGGAGACAATGTAGTCCACCAGTCAAATCATAAAAGGTGACACTGAGGCATTGATTGTGATTTGTTCAAAGGATATGACATAAGCTGCATTACTGAAGGAGTGTGTTTTCAAGGACCGCTCTGATTACCCTGCAGAAAGTGACAGTACCAAACAACAAGGACTCTCTAATTCCAATGTGCTAGTCCATAACTAGCTCATGTCAACTTATGTGTAGCTAGCAATGTTTAGTTAATTGAACAGTAAATATTTATAAAAGGAGAGTTATGATACCATGCTGCCAATAACAAAAGCCATAGTAAGGCATGAACAGTTTTCACTTCACAATTGATTCTGAATATTGAAGTGATTAATATTTTGTAAGGCATGTGTAACACAAAAGAACTTTTTTTATTCTGTGTCAGATAAGGACACTATTAGTATGAATTAAAGCTAAACAGAAGTTAGGATTTCTGTATTATCATTACATAACGTTTAGATGCCATTCCCAAGTAGGTGGAGGATGAATAGGATGCAGAGTATGTTTTCAAGTATAAACTAATGTGGCATTCACTTGGATGTACATACGCAAGTGTTAGTTTTTATTATCTAATTTTAAGTAATGCAATGCTGTCAGTATATTAAAGATTTTTCTTGCTATGAATGATTAAGAATGACAAACTTAAAGCATGGAAGAGTGTTGTACATACAGTATGTTGTTAATATTGTTCATGTGCTGCTTTTTTAACTTTTAATGAGCAAAATAATCAAATAAAGCATTTGTAAATGTGTTTGATATTGACTTAGTATGAGTAAATACTGGGTGTACAAGCATTAATTATGTGTGTATTATGTTAATGAATGCTTAGTTCATGTTAGTTAATGTCAGTCATTCAGGGCGCATTGCACATGTTACCAATGAAGAAATGCAAAAATGCTTTGTATTCACAAAATTCTCTTTCCTGTCTCAGTGAGTCATCCATTTTGTCCTCCTTCCCCACTGTCGTCTGCTGTGGTCTCACTCCCTGGGAAGGTGGCATCTCCTGCCCCTGCCCTGTTCCCTCTAGGCAGACATGTGGTGCCCTCCTGACCAGCTGAATCTCATTGGCTGGGTCCATGATAAAACATGACCCCTTGTCCTTTATGTCAATCACAATAAATCACTGTGTTCGAAAGTTTGCCTGTATTTAAATATCTTGACAAAGACAGAGCATGTCATTAGATATAATACTGATACCAGTACCTTTAGGCTATTCATTTGTATTTTGAGTGATTTTTGTTGATGCAAAAAAAAAAAAAAAAAAAACACTGTTCCATGGAAATTTCCTGTATCTTGGGCCATTCATGAGAGCTTGCATTATACCTCAGATGGTTATCTGTCAATCACCTACATAAGCTCACCCCAGCGAAAGTGTTTTGACTGAATGAAATTATAAAACCACCGATTTGCTTGCCACCAAACATGTTATAATCTCTCTCACCTGAAGGTCATTGGAAGCTTTCCTTAATCATCATATCCTATTTTTACCTAAACTTTATCATCTGGATCATGGACAGATCCCCTGACAATATAATTTGCCATTTGTGACCTGGGGAACAAAACAGCACTGCCTTCCAGGGACCCAAAGGCTAATGGTTGTCATCAGTGAGAGATATGATTCTCTTTCAATTAGCAATAGCTCCCCTGCTGTGGCAGAAAGAGTTTAAAATAGTCACTAATCTGCAAATGTGGGAACTGCATTCTCTTCAGCTGCAGTACTCCATGCGGTGTAATTATAGTGGTAGATTGGTAACTCATTTCCTCATTGATACAAAGAAAATGTTGAACGAAAATCTACATCAGCGAAGAGTCGCAGATGTCAGGACAAAACATTGGTTATTGGGGATAATGTATCGTACTATGTTCTATCATTTGTGGTCTTTTGGTGGTAATCTCACAATCTCTTGTGTCCTGACACTAAAAACTCTCTGTTGCTAGGAGACATTAATTGTAATTATGCCGGTAACGATTCTTTTAGGATATGGAAACCCAGTGGTCAGTATTATTGTGTTTGTTTCATGTCTAAGAAAAAACTGTCCATTTCAATTATCAGTCACCAAAAAATGAGTACATCTCCCTTCAAGTGAGTGATGTATGAGTCTCATGGTCATTACCACATGAGTGGGTATTGGGAGGGAGGTGATCTCTACCTCTTACCACGTCTGTTTGCTGACATTTCAAGAGCAAAATTATGGTAGTGAACTAGCTGCTAGGTTTGTCTTTTTACTGTGGTGGAGGTAGGACTTACTTGTGTGCCTATAAGCAACTAGTTGGGCAAGTCACCTGGGCCACTTTAATTTCTGCTTTGTGTCCATGTCCCAGGATGTTTTCATCATGTGATCTTCATTAATAGTCAGTTTCTACAGGTTTATTCAGCCAAATATTTTAACAAGGCAACAATGGTCAACAACAAGTGTCTAAAAATCAATGTAAAACTGTTTCTGCCAAGTTTTTATGATGGTCTGGCATGCCTATCTGTTTGGGGGTTTTCTTTCACAGTTTTATTTTCAGTTAATCCCTTCCAAATTCTTAAACAAATTCATTTATATTATTTTTTTCTTTCTCATCAAAGCAAACATCTTTGGTTTAGTTTATTATGCCCTCATGCCAGTAATTAATTTCAGTATTAATTTATAATGAAGAAGTTTCCCCATGCATCATTGTATTTGGGGGGACTGTGCCCCATCTTTTATTTGGATAAATGAGGTAGAGATTTCTTTTTTGGCTAAATGTTTTTTTCATTTCTGGTTTCCACCTCATTTTTATCATCAAGCTCAATCATTTTCACTGATCCAATTTTGAACAGCCACCATTTGCCAAGGGGCGTACATTTGATGGGTTTGAATTTGCATTCCAGTGAGCTTTCTTATGTACAAGACAATCAAAAACAAATGATTTCAAGAAAACAAATCAGTTCCCAGCTGGAGCATTCTTATTCAACTCCACGGATTCAAGCTGATTAACGAGGGACAAATTCATTACCCTCCGCTCTCCCGGAATAATTTTTGATAAGCAAATCTTTCAGAACATTAGCTCTCTCCTATTCGTTAGCCAGTTGTGTGAGCATTCCTGACGGCTGAAGCTTTTGTCTTGAAATGAATCGCTCGTTGCATTTTAATCGTGCACAAAATATCAGTCAGTGTCCCTGTGCAATTTTGTCATTCCAAAGGTGGCTTGTCACCTTCATTGGCTATGCTATTTCCTTCCAGTTTACATACAGTCTGGTATGTGGAATACTAATAAGCAGGTAGCTCATTTCATCATTACACAGTGGAGTGGAGCTGAGATTAAATATGAGGCAGTTTTAGGTATGCATTGGTATTTTTGTATTGCAATACCGACATTGAGGGATTACATGGGGGCAGACCTGTTTCCCAACTGTGTGTTTTTTACACTGTGCAATAAAACGTAAAACAAACCAAAACAAGTCTTTACCTCGTATCTTCAGGCAAGCATCACTCTTCCATTGTTAGTTCCTTCTGTCCTTTGTTTAGTGATATATGTCAAATGGATGCTAGTTGAGGTTCTGGCTTTTATATATGCAGTGCCTGCTTAATGATCATCAGCTCACAGCAAACTTAAATAAATGCCACAGTTCCATGAAATGTGCAAACAGCTTTAGCTCATTAATGCTACCATTCATTATATTCTAATTCAAATGTGTTTTATTCTATACAGGCCATTCACTCACAAATGTAAGGAAAACACATGAATTCATTTTATTTTATTGAGACACTGTGCTTATATGTGCATATACAATATAATACTGATGACAGTTGCACAATGGCTTTTCAACATATACAGTCCCCTCCAAAAGTATTGGAACAGTGAGGCCTACTCCTTTATATTTGCTGTAGATTGGAAACATTTGGGTTTGACACCAAAAGATGAATATGAGACAAGATTTGACAACATTTCAGCTTTTATTTCCTGGTATTTACATCTGGATCTCATACACAACTTAGAAGATAGCATTATTTGTAAAGGAACACCACATTTTTAGGTGAGAAAAAGTATTGGAACAAATAGACTTAAAATAAATTAAAGCGAATAACACTTAATATTTTGTTGCAAATCCTTTGCTTGCAATAATTGCATCAAGCCTGTGACCCACTGACATCACCAAACGTTTGCATTCTTCTTTTGTGATGTTTTTCCAGGCTTTCACCACAGCCTCTCTCAGTTGTTGTTTGTTTTGGGGGGTAATCCCTTCAGTCTCCTCTTTAGCAGGTAAAATGCATGCTCTAGGGTTTAAGTGTGGAGATTGACTTGGCCAGTCTAAAACCTTCCACTTCTTGCCCCTGATGAACTCCTGTGTTGTTTTTGCAGTGTGTTCTGGGTCATTATCTTGCTGCATGATGAAGGATCTCCCAATCAGTTTGGTTGCATCTTTCTTTAAATTGGCAGACAAAATGTTTCTGTAGACTTCTGAGCTCATTTTGCTGCTGCCATCATGTGTTGCATCATCTATGAAGATTAATGAGCCCGTCCCAGAAGAAGCCATGCAAGCCCAAGCCATGACTCCACCATGTTTCACAGATGAGCTTGTATGTTTGGGATCATGAGCAGATCCTTTCTTTCTCCAAACGTTAGCCTTTCCATCACTTTGGTAAAGGTTACTCTTTGTCTCATCAGTACATAAAACTTTGTCCCAGAATTTTTGAGGCTTGTCTCTGTACTTTTTGGCAAAATCCAGCCTGGCCTTCCTATTCTTTTTGCTAATGTGTGGTTTGCATCTTCTGGTGCAGCCTCTGTACTTTTGTTCATGAAGTCTTCTGCAAACAGTAGATACTGACACCTTCAGTCCTGCCCTCTGGGGGTTGTTGCTGATGTCACCAACAGTTGTTTTAGGGTCTTTCTTTACAGCTCTCACAATGTTTCTGTTGTCAATTGCTGTTGTTTTCCTTGGTCTACCTGTTTGATGTCTGTTACTTAGTACACCAGTGGTTTCTTTGTTCTTCAAGACATTCCAAATGGTTGTACTGGCTATGGTCAATGATTGTGCAATGGCTCTTCATTTTCCATCTTTTCTCAGCTGCCTCTAACTATAATTGCAGTCTGCACAGGCAAAATCCAAATATGGAACTGAGAATAGACATTCAGTGCTATTTATTGTTCGAATAATCAATGTAATAAGACACACCTGGGCAACAAAACACACCTGTCAGTCACATGTTCCAATACTTTTGCTGACCTAAAAATGTGGTGTTCCTTTACAAATAATGTTATCTTCTAATTTGTGTATCAGATCCAGATGTAAATATGTTGGTCTCTTGTCTCATATTCATCTTTTGGTGTCAAACCCAAATGTTTCAAGTCAACAGCAAAAATAAAGGAAGTGGCCTCACTGTTCCAATACTTTTGGAGGGGACTGTATTTAAATGCAACATAATATTTAAATGCAATTGACCTTGGTACACATTGCTGCTCAATTAAAATATATGACGCTGTAAGCAGTTGTATTTATTAAGGAAGACAAAAGTCTTAAAAATAAAAAATAAAAACTTCATATAACAGTCTCCTTCCCCACTGAATTAATTTACTAGTATTAGTCTGAAGAGCCATTAAGAAAATCCTCTTTTGATTTTAAGTACCTTCTTAATGCATTGCTCCTTCTACATTGGGCTATTTTCAATTAATCGCTTTGAATTATGCATAGTTACATTAAACAATCCAATGAATTGATATTGAGTTCCTGGCTCCAAAGGACATGCTAATGGATTTCAGATGTAGTCATACCACTCAAAATAAATTAATTCAGCTTAAATTCAGTAAATATGGTGCTGGACTTGTATTTGATTATCTATTTTCCTGTTCATCTTCTCGCCCTTTTTTGTAGAGTGCTATCTAAAATGGTTCTGTAAAAAGTCAAGACACAAAACCATTATTCCACTTAGCGAAAAAGTGACCAAAAGAGGTTTTTTTTCATCATAGTCACCAATCAGAAACAGTAAATTAGTCCTGACATGCATAAATAATGTCTTAGCTGTGTAACACATTGTGCAATTTTGATGCTGAATTGGCTCAAAGATCATATGATGATTTTTTTTTTGTCTTTGCTGAGATTTGAGTACTTAGTATATCCTTGTTGGTTGTATAATTTGTCAGGGTAATCTAATGTCTTCAGAACTTTGCATGATCCAAAATTACCAAGCAGGCTTACAAAGTGGGGCAGTGTAATCCAATCTGTGAAGATATTGAACCTATTTGGTTGACTCCATATTTTTCCCATTGTTGAAGAATGTCCATTATTACTCACAATATCCAAGTGGCCTGTAATCTGTTGTCATGTTAAGGTTATAGCAACTATACAATGTGTTTCCATCTTTCCTAGACCATTGCTTAAAGTGATCTTCTAGGCAAGGTTGCATAATTTTCCTTGTAGACCTTACTCTTTTCAGATTGTCCTTGTCACTGCTGGCTCATCAGTGCTTTGTGAGGATCAGGTTTCACTCAAGGGCCCGGCTTTGGCACACACCGCCGACCCTGATACGAATGTGATCACTGAGATGAAAAAGTGTACAGGAAAGACTGTTGGGATGCATCTAAAATTAATGCTGCATCTGTGAAGGGCTGGAAATCAGCAATAGATAGAGAGGGGGCAGACATGGAGGAAGGTTTGGTCATTTACAGTGTATATGAAACAACAGTGGTGTTAGTACCAAATTATTGTATGAGAAAATTAAAGCATAGTTAGAATACACAGCATTTAATGTATAGCAAATTCTCTTAGGTTTCAAGGTGGTAACATTAATTAGTCTCTCCAGATAAACGAGCAACATTTTCATGGAAAAGGGGATTCATCTGCAAATATGCATACATATACAGATTGGTACAATAGGAAGCAGACCACATAAAAATCCTTGTTCATACTACCTGGAAATAAATGAGGGTTATTCATAAATTTTTTCTTCTCTGACTGATATACCCCTGGTCATCTCCCCAATTGATTCAGGGCCAGCAATTTCATCTTGCCTAAAGCATTGAACTCATTAATTAACATAACAAAGGATAATTCAACATATCCCATATTCAGTGTAACAAAATGTTTTTTTGTTTGTGCAGACTGATGTAGTCCCATTGACATCCAGGTCTTCAGTGCTGAGCTCATGCAACACCATATTGTTCATTCGGCAGACTGCAACAGTGAACAGCCTCTGTGGGAGCAGTCAAGTGGTCCATGCAGGTGGCCAACCTGCAAAAATAGGCCAACAATAACCAGAGGCAGCTTGAGAGGCCATCGGAGAGACTGGCTGAGGAAATTGACAGAGGTCATGATGCAACAAAATGGATAAAGACAGACTGATAGCAAAGATGGCCAGAGAAAGCAATGAGTTTATCGTAATATCAATAGGTATTCTTGTCTCTGCAATTCCTCAAACCTGTGGCCAATGTGAATGAATTCCCCCTCCACCTACTCACAGCCAAAGGGGTAGTTAAACAGGTTTAAAGAAATTAAAACCTCATTAATGAATTTTACTAGATGCATTTGTATGTGAAAAAGATAAAAGATGTGAAATAAAGTGGAAAATATTGTATGGAAAAAATAAAATTAAAATTAAAATTTGTTTTGGAAGCCATAAAATATATTGCAGCAAGTCTCCTACACAAAGGAAGGATAATTGTCCAGTCATTGTTGTATAAAGATACAAAATTACAAGGTAACTGGAACCTGTCATCCTCTGGAAGATTGCTCTCCTCTTTCTGCACTGCTACAACAGTGAGGAGCATTCTCTTTTAATCAAAATTATTTGACATGGTACCAGCCTGGGGCTAACCCATTCTCTCACACTGATGCATTAACCAGGTGACTTCACATCTGTAGCAATGATTCTGTTTATGGTCATTAAAAAATCATATTTGATGGAGTTTGAGTTATGCTTTCCCTCCTCTTTGATGTGAGCGAATCTTTTCATAGAGATCACAATGACCCAGACTGACGTGGTCCTGCAGTGAATGTATGTTTTGTAGAACAGATGCATATAGGGGAAGAGCAGGGTTAAAGGAGCTGAGTTTGTGTGTCACTGTGCACAAGTAATGAGAAGCACACCTTGCTGAAATGGCTGCAGCTGCTCTATCTGCACTTTTGGACTTGAAATTTGTTTTTCTTCACTATGTAAGCATGGTAGAATATTATATTATACAACACCAAATACCTCTCCAAATATCAAAGCAGATTTATTTTGTGTGCGGACAGTCACTCTCCATCTAACACTGAAAAGAAAAAAATATTGTAAGAAAATTTTTAAATGATTGCCTACTTTTCACAAATGTAAATGTACCATATATTCACTGTTATACCATCAACAGTCCTGAATATCATAAATACTATACTGAGCCAGGCTAGCTTGCTATCATTGGTGTCAAACTAGAAGTAAAGCGTGAAATGTTGAGGATGAACATGGTTATAGGGATAAATCCCTGCATTTTGAGATGCTTACAATTTACCCCCTCTTAGAGGCATGGAGCAGGTCATTGTAAAGATCTGTGGAGTGTGAAACCATAACATGAGTTAGTCCAGGTCACAGTATGGAAGTTTGAACTGTTTCAGAGAGAGTAGTGTCAATTCTCAATAAATGACAATTTTGGAGGCAGTTAACAGTTTTTTTAATGTTTAATTTATCTGTCCATCTTTCCATCCAATCATATTTCTATCGATCCATCTTTTTAATGGCCTGTCCATATGCACTTCTTTTCCCATCCATCTGCTGCGTCACTCAGTGACTCACTTGTTTATTTGCTGATTAATTACTTACTGAGCATCCAGCTGCAGGTGGGCAAATGAGAGCTGACTTAGTGTGAATGAGCCTCTAGTATGTCCGTGTATGTGTGTGTGCCTAAACGTTTTTTTGAGTCCATATCACAAGAATGTGAGAGGCACAATTAGTTCTGGATTAGTCCTTCATTTACAAATACATTTTAAAAACAACATACAGACACAGTCCAACCAAGTTAGCACTACTCACTTAGTAACTACTCACATCTTACTGACTAATCAGTAAACTTACCTTACAAGCTTTCTGAAGAATAAGATTAACCCAATCAGCTGATGTGATTGTGTATGTGTACAGGGTGGTTGTGACTTGAATACTCTGAATAACCAAAGTAGTTGCTTACTCAGCTTCAGTTAAGGCCTAATGCTGGTTTTCATTTGAGTAATTGCAAAGCACAGCAGGTCATAAAACAGAGCTCTGCTGGAGGTCATCATGCAGAGAGGAGTCTCTGACAGCACCAGGACATGCCTGCATCTTCCCTCCAACGTAATAACTGCCAAGCTGAAGGATAATGAGGCAAGGGTGCATGAGACATGTCTATTTGAGAGAATGTTTAAAATGCAATAATGATTACGATATTGTTAATAATCAAACTGAATTAAATGTACCCTCAGGGCATGAATTTAATTGGCTCTAATGAATTCCTCAGCCATGGCTTTGATGAATCAACAGCCTTTTTTGTGTTCGATGAAGAAATGGTGGTGGTTATGCATGAGAATAATACCCGATTAATAGATCATGAGAACTAAACTATTCTGAGAGCTTTAATGAAATGTCAGTTTGCTGTTTCTAATGGTGAGAGGTAGTTTTACATTCTCAATTTGGTGAAGGAAGGAGGCAGAAATACCTCAAGAAAGGTCAAGTGCATTTATAACACATTACAGAGGAATAAACCAGCAAAGAGCCCAATTAACCACATAATAAGCTTTCCCAGGCTTTGACATCTTTTTTATGTCATTTTTACCTTTGTCATCGAACAGGAAGCATTTAAAACACCGTTCTCAGCATTTTAAAGCACATTTTGTGTCACTCAATGTGAAAGAACCCCTTTGGATGTCTTGGAAATGGATTTTTCCTTGGATTATTTCTCTACCTGTAGAGCAACATTGGCCTGCTGGTTTGAAAGGTTTTACAAAGAATAAAACAATAACTTGCCAGAGGATTTCTTTTCCAGCATTCATTTCACTCTATTGGCACTTCATGTCTAAAAAATATGTACAATATCAGTTAGCAGGTAAATACAATGGGAGTATCTTGCTGCTCTATGGGAATAACGTCTCCCTGGTGAATGTTCTTGGTGGCTAGCCAAGAAAAACAAATTATCCTGGTCCAGAGAAAGACACTGAATAAAACTGAAATTGAGCATTGTAACTGTATTTTGAAAGGTTAGAATTAATGGGCTATACTTGCAGGTAGTACAGCTTTGAGATAAGATATCAAGATTTTAAAACTGTCAAACCTCATGTAATAGCATTGCTTTGTATTACATCTGTGTACATTCTAAAATCAGGTGTTTAACCTGCTGTATAAAACAAATATGTTACAAGAACTATTCTTCTGTTAATCACATTTTCTAAATAATGTTTTGACCCCATTTTGGGCTGTAAGGTCACTGCTCTACTGTCTGACAATGAGAAAGAAACACAGCTTAAGTTTAAATTAATATCAACCAGAGATTACTGGACACTCTAAAAGCCACACAATAATAAAGCAGACCTAATGCCAACAAAAATTCTATTCTGTTCTGTTTTAAGTTATTGTTGTGGGCGTGCACGTGGATGTGCGCTGTTTTTATATATTCTGTATGACAAAGGGTATACACAGATATTGACTGATAATGAACTTTCACCATAGGAGAGCTAATTAGTTAAACAAGCAAGTTCAGTGTGCAAGCGGAGCAAATATGTGATAATCCTTTTTGAGTTTCTGAAGCTGGAGTTTTCCACCTCTGCTGTCCAGTGAAAAGTTATCTGCTAGTTAAAACGTCTGTATTGAAGAAGTGAAGTACTTGAAACTCGATACTTTCATTTTCCCAAACATATTCTTGCTCCTTAGGCTCCTGTCAAGCAACTGCAACCACAGTGATGACAAATGCCTGACTCTTTTGAATTTTCAAATTTTAATATATATTAATTCATTTTAACATGTAAGTATGATGTGGTCTATACTCATAGGTTCCTCATATGATTCTGTTCATTGACAAAAGCTGTAATGTTAACATTAACTATTAAATAAAGTTAACATAGGAAAATGGGCACTGAGTAGGTAATTATTCACTCAACTCTAGCTGGTGGGTTAGGTTACACAAGTTTAATTTTATGTGTACAAAGATATGATTTGTCTTTTAAAATGTACCAAACTAGTCTAGTCTGAAAGACAGGCTGTGCAGATGTGTCAAAATAGCTAAACGCTTTGCAAACATTAGCCAAATTCCAGGGAGTAGGCTATATCCTGCACACCTACACTTACATATAATATAATGTGTTTTTTTTCTCAAAAATAATAAAATGCAATTTGATTGCTGAACTCTCTCTTTCACAACATGGTTTCATAACCATAGTATTAGTGGAATAAACCACTCTGGTCAATGCATTTATATAAGAATAAACCGCTTCAGGGTGGTTAACAGCCCCTCTTCTTCACCCTTACTATATTAGAAAACAATGACTCAGCTAATTAATCTAAAGGCTTATAAATTATATTTTTGATGGAACTTATCTTCAATGTTACCAATTAAAGTTATTTGAAGTCTCAAAGTATGGAAAATAGAAAGAATCCTAAGAACAGCTATAGATTTTCAGGACTTGCAGAGATTGGTCAATGCTGTTTGTTCCTGCATAAGCGCAAGCCAGTCCTGGTTCCAAAGAGCTGGGTGTGCTGTTTTCAGTTTTTAACTGAAATACCATAACAGTTGTGACAGAAAAAAAGCAGATGAAGAGACTTAACTGCATGGTCAACTACTTTAATTGTACTGCCAAAAAATAATAATAACAGCACACAGCCTGGCTCTCCAGGACCTGGACTGTGGACCGCTGGCTTATGTATTTGATGTCAGTGTACTTGATTGTTCATGATTTGACAGAAGATGATAAAGTGATGGAAAGACTTTCAGAATGCAATAGGGCATTCCAAATCTGGGAAAAAATATAATTTTGAGGGCAAAACACATAAATAAAAAGATTGGAAAACAAAGCATAAATGCCTCCTAGACTTCAGTAAATATTGTGGATGTAGGTCCAAATGCACTCTCAATGTCACTTTTCATAAGATGAAAGAACTACAGGAGCAAGGAGCAACATGAAGGAGCTTCTAAAGATTTTTTGAAGGTGTCAGATGTGTTACTCCCAGTGAATGTAGAGGAAGATTGTAGGGAATAAGTGAAATTTTTTCTTTACTTTTGTTTATTTTCATGTTGAAAATGACAGAATATTATATAATCGGTTCAACAAAGTTTCACTTGCAAGGGATTTGAGTCTAATCAAACTTCTTGGTTAAATAAGTTTAATAACTGAAGATAAATAAATGCATTCCACATTACAAAGCATGCACATAACTGCCTCTGTATTTTACAAGGTCTCCATTTTTAAATAGTATTATCTCATTACAACTTCGTTTAATAAAGGTATAGATAAAGATAAGTAAAAATTGCAAAGCATACATATGTATTCTAATGCTTGCTTTTCATCTTTGCTTCCATGGTATTTTACTATAATGGAATGTACTAAGGCAAACCATATCTAACTAGATGTAATCATATTGCCTGTGACACTGAATAGATCTTGTGATTCAGTAACACCTAACTCATCTTTTAAATGGTTATTCTGCTGTACCATCTGAAGATTGCCAATTCATAAGTCATAGATTTGTTGTAGTGACAATGGAAGAAACCTGACATGATGCTTAACGTTTCATGGATCGAATGAGAAGGCATTTCAAAATTGCTATCAGGCCTTTCCCCAAGTTTTCATTCCCTCCGGATCCCTCCCCATCCAGGTGATTAAATATTCTCCCAAACTAAGTTGAAATACTATAACTAAGGTAAGAGCATGTGCATATTAGAAGATCCTTGTATATTATGTAGTGGCAATGAAAGTAAAAGTTGTGCAACTAAAAAACTGTTTTTTGTACTGTTTTTTTAATTTATTTATTTATTTTTAGTTAACCAACCACATCTTTTCTCTTTCAGCTCCTTTCACTTACAAAAATGCTTTCCTTCCTCCAGTCCCCATTGTTTTGGGCCTGTGCCAAGACAGAGGAACAAGCATGCAGCGTTTTACATCACACGGCTCCATGCCAAGTTAAAGAAACAAAATATGCACAAATGGAGAGTGTCAGTCATCCTACCCCCAGGACTCAAAACAAAATGAAATGGAGGGAGAGCCTATGTCTGGACAGAACATGATCCCACTCAGTGCTCAAGTTATAAACTGGTAATTTATGAATGAATATGACATGAATATGAATATGAATGAATGATAGTTGAGTATGACTGAACACCTCTCCCTTATTTTGAGTTTCCCATTGAGGCTTTTATGCTGTACAAAGACAAAACTGCAAGACAGCTGAAAGGACAGTGGATTATGATATTGCCATTGCCCACCCAATGGCATTATGTGGTAAAATAAGTTAGGTTAAATCAGTACATCCATCTCTTACTTGATATTCTCCCATATATATATATACACACACACACAGTATGTAGACTGATTTACAGACTGACTGTTCTGTGATCTGTTCGACAGCCTGTCAACGCCCCTCCCACTTTCAGTGATGAATCTTAATTAGACTGAAATGCCATTTGTGATTTGCTAGGTAGTGGGCCTGGGGCAGCTGGGGGGAGCCTGAAGTGTTGACACATTTGGGGGGTGATTGAAAGGCCATGTGGGGGAGAGGAGGGAGAGCGTGTTGGCCTATCTTAAGACAAAGCGGCACTCATCCAGAAACTCATTTTGAGCTGTTGAAGCAGAACAGTAGGCGCATAGATGTTTAATTTGAGATTACAACCCCAAACGGCAGGCTCCTGTAGGGACCTAACCATCATCATCACAATGAATATTTGGAGTAACAGAACTCCATCTAAATCACAAGACAAAAATCAGGAAAACCTGCAATGCATCCAAGTGGCTAAGACTGTTCGTCCTTGAACTACCTCTCTTGGATCTTTATGTATTTGTTTTTCACAGAGTGTTGGCAGGAATAGGGTGTATGAAACAGCTTGCCAGCTCATGAAGCAGAAGCAGAGACCCTTGGGATATCCAAACCCAAACTTTGTGCAGTGCTGTGGATACCCTCTTGACAGGAAGGAATTTATGAGCCTAGTTATCAAAACGATGAACAGGTTGTCATTATCAATTCTTTTAAAAATGTATATATACACATATTTTAATCAAAGACCATGACATTTGAACGCTTACTCCATCAGAATCTTTATAGAGTCCATCTGTATTTTACACAGAATATACACAAAGACCATTGTGCTTACTGTACTTACACGCATCTGACCTTTTTAACCTTCATGATTATTTTCAATTTTGTGTTTTGCACTTTGAAGTGCTGACTCACTTTAATTTGACGTGTAAATGTACTGGTAAGAGAATGTAACAGTACAATCATTTTAGTATCACTTTATTATAACCAGTATTCAAAACTATTTATTATTGTCACAAATGGTTTTGAATAATTTTATTTGTCTGTGCTGTTTATATATTTTGAACAATTGTACATTTTTTGTACACAAAATCTGCAGTCCCTACCCAAAATTATTTCCCTAACTTTAAATTCAGTTTTGATTTCAACTTACTTCAAGCTAACCCTAAATCTCATATTGACTTTTTATATGGATAATTTAATTTTATGTTAGTATGTGATATTCAATAATGCACAGAATACAGGAACCGGTTTAATGTTCACAGTTCTATTTCATTTGACTTGACTGCTAATGCATAGACAAATCTTAACTACCCTCTAGTCATTAAATGAAATAAAAAAAGTATTTGACCCCATATAACTGAACTTTTCTGTGATGTAGTGGGTGCATGATCTAAATGAAAAAGACATAAAATGAAAAAAATAATTATTGATGGTTTAACTCGTCTTACATTCTCTCAGCAAGGTTTATGTTTTAAAAAAACAGATTGCTGGTAAAATTATTTCTCAGGAACATAAAATTGTGATTACTGCCAATGCAGTTTGTGCCAAACAATTTTGGAAATGAAACCAAATGAGAAGCTTATTACTGTTGATTTTGCTTTTTCCTTTTCACAGCCCGATTTGATTGAATCTTAAATTCAGTTAATATAATTAGCAGATAGGAAGCAGTGGTCTTGAACACAGTTCACCTTTACAGCTTGTCAGGTTCCTGTTCTTGCTACCATTGATACTGCAGGGGGACATTGAGCTTCTTTTTTAATCAACAATTTATATTATTGAATTTTATTGGGGTTTTAAAAAAGATAATATTTATGCTAATTCCTTAACCAGCTTTACTGCTTTTCCTTTCAGATATGAATTGCAACTTACTTCTATTCTGTTTTGTCAAGTATTTCCTGCATCCACATCTTTACACACCTCCAACTTTAATGTGTTACTGATGTCCAAATGGGCTGGTGGTGGGGGACTTAGCCCAAATAACAGGAGTGTTAAGAAAAGCCCATCTATATTCATGCATATTACAGGGAAACACATTAACATAAATTGCCAGTTGTATGCTACCAATATATACAGTGTATATATGTCTGTGGTGTGCCTCGGTTGCTACATCATTATCAGTCATTTTGACCACAAGACATCATTGCCCAGGCTTCAGTAAAACACATTTAGGGCCCAATTTTTCACGTAAGGCAGCATTAGCTCTAACAGCAGTTGATTTGCTAGTTTCAGACTGGTGCTTTAGTCATTATTCCCCTCAGCAGCAATGTTCTGAAAATAGCAAATGAATCTGCATCCATTTGATGCCATCAAATCCAAATACACCAGCAGCAACATGAGTGAGAAGGGATTAGCTGGCAGTAAAGCTGCTTTGGTAAATATACAAAATAAGTTACTTGAATGAAGAAAAAAATCTCAAACTTTGTTTAGTAAAAGCACTGAATTCATTGTTTATTATTTTTTATGTATTGTATTAATTTTCACATCCCCTGAATATATTTGTGGTAGTGAGGTCTAAGAGACATCAATGTCTGCTGTTGACACAAGGTCCTTAGTGACTGCCCGTATCCATGTGGTGTGTTCTGCTACAAATGAGCATTAAGTGTCCTGTCTCCTGGAATCATTATACCACTTTTTACACCTACATACCTTTTTTTAACTATGCAATGATTTTACTCCCAAAATCCCATCAGAAAAAAAAAATACTGATTTGGATACACCAAGAGTTCAATTGACTATGCAAAACAAGGTTCCTAGGTCTCTTTCAGAGTATATTTCTATACAAAAAAACCAGAGGTCATCTGTTCACCCAACCCCTTATGGATATGGGAACTGTTTAATATGCCATACCTCTGCAGCAGTGGATGTGAGATATTATAGCCAATGAAAATGTGTACAAAGTGGGACCATGGGCTGTATCTGGTTCATCAAAAACCAGCCTATTCCAGAAGTTTAATAATTACATATTTGAAGGACAACATTAGGCAGATATCACACCATGGAAAAGTAGATGGTTACTACCATAGAACCTCAATAGCCTCATTAAGTTGGAGAAAGATTAGTGTTTCATTTAGATTTTAGCTCAGCTAATTCTTTAAGCTGATAATTGCATTTTGGCAGGGGAGCATGTTTCCAGATCAATTGGATTATCTGCTGTTTACCATAAATGTTTTGACAAAGTAAAGCAGATGCCAGAAAAATATGAAATTCCCACTTCGTGGTTTTAGCATTATTCAAGGCTTACCATGGTCTGGGCCTTGTGACCAGAATATTATGTCAATGAAAATTTGATTTAGCACAGTGCCCCCATCACTGTGTTGGCATACTGGAATTTTATTTTCTTTACTGAGAGTACTGTCCCCTACTGGCCCTCTTCTATTTCTTCTTGCAGCAACACATTTTCCTGAGGAGGTCTCTCTTCCAGTTATAAAACATTCTTAAATCTGCTTAGCTTCAGCATTTTCACACAAGAAAGGTAGAGAGTGGTACAGTTGCTGGCATCTAAGGCCCACCTGGCAGGAATTAGCTCAATTGTAATTCACTGTTTGAAGCATGCCCAAATAGGTATCCACATTAGCTGGAGAAATCTGTTGGGGCTAAAAGATAAAACAGACTGCAACTACACAGATAAGAGAACACTTTTTCCCCTTCTCTTTTTAGCAAACTTGTTTTCCTCTGCAGGCGAGACTCGCTCTTACAACCCGCTCTAGTCCTCAGCTCCGTTCGAGGCTGTGGCCATTGCCTCAGAGGAAAGGAAAATGGCAGGTCATTAAAAAAAGCACTTTCCTTCGGCTTCAATTTTCACAAAGCCCTTAAATCATGCTCCGAAGCCTGTCAGTGCTTCGATGGCCAATATATCCTATCAATCTCAAACTCCCTGCTAGGGGTGGGCGATATAGGCCACATATCACATCACAATATTTTAGCCCCTACAGATGATAAGGCCTAAAATATGCATAAAGGGGAGGGGGAAAACAGATAACCAACAGGATATGGACAACCTTTTTCCCTCAGCATCGCTTTGGTTGTAGCTTTCGTTTAAACCTGTATGAGCAGTGACTGAAAATGACAGAAGTGACTGAAAATGAAAAATATTTCACCAGAATTTTGTGTTTGTTTCAACTTTCACTCAATTTTACAATGAATTAACGGCTTATAAAATGGAGATAAATAAAGCAACTATATTGGCATAGCAGACATCATTGAGGTGTACAGTAGATTAGAATGGATTCAGTCAATTCTTGGTTCTTGACTTGGACTCTCTCTTTAACAAGTGTTTTTTTTTTTCTTCTTACGGGGTTTTGCTTGTTCAGCAATCAAAAGAATGTGCGAAAAATATTTTACCATTTAAGAAGGTTCCAGCAGCTGCATTTCTTTCCAAATGAAAGGACAAAGATCGAATCTTGGCCATTTTAATAGGACTATGTTAACTGAATTCAGATGGCACTTACCAGTTTGTGATGTGTTTATATGTCATTTCCCATTAACAGTCTGTGAAAAAAGTTTGTGAAAAATATAATAAGAGATTAGAAATGGATGGGGATTGTAAATCCTTTTCATAAATATGCACCTGTTCATGAGATATGTGCATTTGTGTTTTGATCACACATAGCTTTAGCCTGCACCATTAAATTTAACTCCATACCCAAAAGTAATTTTAAATGTTTGGTGATCCTTGGTCTCGTGTAGAAATGAAATAATATCTTCTGCATGTAAACGTGACTGAAATGCCACTCTCACCTGGAGAAGAGAGACTGTCAACAAACAGCTGGGTGGGGTAAAGTGCTGGGGGGTATCAGGTATAAGCGCAAGACGAGGAGCCACAGTGGGTGGTTACAGTGGTGGGCTGTGTAGAATCAGAACCAGAGACAGAGGGGAGGTCACTGTTGTAACTCTGTATTCTCACTCCACTTTGCGTGCAACAGGGCCCTCATCATGCCTCCCCCTTCACTCCAAGAATTTTTTCCCCAACGGGACACAAGTGAGGCGAAAACAGCTGCGTGTGAAACTGGGCATGGCCATATCCCCTCTCCACAAATTAGCTGCAGAGCCACGCTCATTATTTCTCCCTGTGCCTGCAAGCTACAAATGTCCACCAGAAAAAGGTCCCTGACGAGGAGTGGGTTCATTAGGCACCCACCAGGGTTCTTTAGAGCTTTACTCCACTTTCTGGATCACTTGCAAGCTCACTTGGGGCAACAGAAAATTGTCTGCTTCAGAACTTCTTAAACTGAACACCAGAACTGTCCAAGAGTATTCTTAACAGTTTAGTATAGTTTTTATATACTTTGAGACAACATTCAAAGCAATAGAAAATTATTCAATTAAATAAATATAGAGTACAAAGAGATAGGTGGCTGACATGTTTTCCTGTTAGATGAACTCACACATTTTAAATTATTAAAAACAATTTTGAGCTCAATAAAACTATGTTTACTTTATTTCCTCAGCAGGTCGAGGAGAGAAAGAATGGTACTACAGCATGATGATGATGATGATGATGATGATGATGATGATGATGATGATGATGATGATGATGATGATGATGATGATACCACTGCTGTTTCTGTTGTTGATAGTGACTCTTCTGTTTTCTGTTTTAATTATGATGTTGATGATGATGTCAGTGATGATGTTGCGGTTGTTTATGCTGTTGATAATTATTATGTCGTTTATGAGGATGTTACTGTTCTTAATTGTTATGTTGTTTTAACTGCAGTAGAAATGAGGTGACACATGACAAAAAATTCAGAAAGAATTTTGCAAAAGAGGAGAAAAGATGTTACTGAAGGACGAAACTCGGTCATGTATGAGGAAAGGAGAGACGAACATTTATTGATAAAAATCAGGATGAGAAGCATAAACTGAGAAAAAGTAAGCCCCTGTTATCCAGTAAATATGAGAGAGATGAAACATTCAAATTATTAGTGGTAGATCTGTCATCTGTATCCTCACAGTTCAATTACCTTTCACCTCAAGAGACTGAACATCATTAGAGCAGTTGTGCTGTGTGAGCTGAACCTTGTACTGTGATCGGATCACAAACATAACATCCCCTGGCTGTCAATGGCTTGCATTCATTTATTTATTCATTTTTTGGTATGACTAGGCATTGATTATTTCCATTAACTGTGTAACTACGTATAACTTCATGCATCTCTTATGAAATCAATTTCACAGTCATATGATGCATTCCATACGATCTGTCTCAAAGGTATGAGACATCAGGACAAATCATTACCATGACACAAAAGGCCCACTCCAGATTTTGGTGAGAAGGCCAAACATGGATGGCCGTGAAATACGAGTCATCCTGGAGACAACTTGTGTGTGAAACAGAGCAGTCAGGAAGCTAATGAGTGTGGGAGACAGACACAGATGAATGCCTGTTCATCTGAAATCTTTTCAAACTGTGCAGCCACCATATCTGCACTGATCAAAACCACAGATGAGTCACCTGCCTCAGTGAGCTGAGAAGGCAAGTGTGAGTGGGAGACGAAGCACACATCGGGATGGTAATGCACACAGCAAAGGCCGTGTGACCACAACCAGCATTCACGAGGCAGACTGTGGCTAAAAAAACTGAGCTCTGAACAACTGAGTCACCAACTCCAATGCCCACGTCTCACCAGGAAAATTTAAGAAATGTGAGGAAACAGAAATGAAATCAGAACCTTTGAGGGTGGTCATACAGTTAAATCCTCTGCCCTGCTTTTAGCTGAATCCACATTTCTGTATTGACTGTGGCAATCAAATGCATCAATTAAATTTTTCCTGTGAACAAAACCATGCTTATTATACTTCTTTACAGTGCACAGTTACTAACAGCAAAATGCATTGTTGTGATACAAACACAGAGTAATCTAAAAGATCAAGTTTTGATGGCTTCTAGTGATATTTAATGCTTAATGCAATGTTTTACTGCATTACCTCAGTTTGTCTCAGTTGGCGGTCAACTATCATTTGAGGAATGTAACATACATGTTCACGTAATCTTTCTGATAATGTTTAACTTGATTAACCTTGATGAAACATCAAAAAAGAAACAAATGCAAAATAATGAAACTGCACCTATGTGTAAAGTATTTGATAGCCTGTCAACAATATATGCACATCAAAAAAATGTTATTTATAGCTTTTGGGCGTTGGATTTAACACCTTATGAACACATCCTCAATTCAAGCTTTTTTTATTTGCAGAGAAGTACAAGCATTCATGTAGTTCAAAGTCTTCCATTGTTATCCATGTTTACCTGCACACCATTAGTCTGATTATCAGTAATTGGAGCAAGGCATTGCCACACTTAAAATGTTGACATGACTGGGAAACTCCTTTAAATCCCATTTATAATTTAGATTTTTGCTAAGAATCATCTCCTCAATCATCTTATTTCAGTACAATATTAAATCTTATATTCATCCCATAGTCGCTGACTTAAGCGTTTTTTTTTTATATGTTTGTTTATGAGGTCAAAATGAGGTAGTGTTGAATAGTTGGTGCTGCTGGTTGCATTTTGGTTTTTAGCTTTGAAATACACAGCTTTTAAAACTTCCCATCTGACAGAGACCTGTTCACACATTCTGGGACAACATCCTCATTCAAATTTCCTTTTACATATTTAAACATATTACAGTTACATTCACTTGTCTGTAAAATGCATATGTGCAACTTAGTCAGAATAGAGGAAATGCTTTTAAAATGTATACAGTTCATACTGCAATTAAAATCAGAGTTTTCCACATGATGCGATTATGCTTACTCCAAGTATGAACGTAATTGCATTAATGTAATCAGTATTGTGTTTACATGGTCACCACCGTACTCAAATTCCTGCCTTAATACAATTATAGCTGGACTATTACAAGGAATGTATGTAGCCAGTAAGTGATACTACATTTTTTGTGGATGAAGCCCTTAAATAATGTTAGGACTGAGAGACATAACTCAGTTAATATTATGTCTTCACTCACACATATATTCACTGAGTGACCATTTCATCAAGATTTCCTTCCATTTTCATGACTGCTCAATTAATGATGACAGCACATGGTCAGACTAGGCTATTTAAGTTAAATAGGAATGTGCAATTCAGTAGGAGGGAGTGCAAAGCACAACATTTAAGTGTCTTTGCATGCTGCACGGAAGGTAAATCCAGATGTGCTAGTATGAGTGCCAGAAATTCAGGGCAGAAGAGATGGAGATTGGCTACAGTGAGTCATCTAAAAGCTGAGTAAAACAGTGGCACTAAAAAAAATATATCAGAATATGTAACTTGTACTACCTTTTCACAGATGGTGTTTAGCAGCCAACAACCTAACCAAGTTCCACTCCTGTAAACAACAAACCAAAAGCTGTGGTTGCAGTGGACAATGAAAACAAACAATAGACAATCAAGGATTGAAAAAACATTGCCTTTTCTGTTGAATCTTGATTTCTGTGGTTTCACACTGATGGGAGGAGGAGGAACATGATGTAAGCAACCAGAGTCTATGGATTTATATTGGCTGGTGTCAACAATGCAGGCTGGTGGTGGCAGGTTGGGGTGTGTTTTATGTGGCACGCATTGGGTCCCTTGATGCGTGTTTGAGTGCCACAAAATATCTGAACATCACTGACAGTCAGCCACCATATACCTTTGTAGTCGCAGTGTATCCCTCTGCTACTGGTCTTTTCAGTAAGATGATGCTCCATGCAGCAAGGCGAGGATAGTGGGACATGACAGTGAATATGGTTTACTGCAGAGGTCCAGTCACCAAATAACAATCCAGTCCAGCACCTGTGAAATTACTTGAAACAATTTATTTAGAATAGAGGTCCACCACCAACCAACTTGCAACAAATATGTGAAGCACTGGAGTCATCATGGACTTGCATCCCTGAGTGGCAATTTTGAATAGATGACCTGATGCATTTTGGTAATTTTGAGAGCAAAAGTGTGGCCAACCCACCATTAGGAAGATGTAACTCATGCAGTGGTAACACAGTGTATATACAAATAGATGTGTGTTTGTATGTATGTGTGTGTAAGTGTGTGTAGACATAATTAAAATTATATCTAGTTAATTAGTTATGTCTGTCATATATTCTAACATAGTTTAATACGATCAACTGCTCACTCTGTAAGATAACAAATTTACAGCGGATTGAGAAAAAAACTATGGTTGAAATATCATCTGGAATATATAATACTTATTTGAGATTTTTCAATTTAACTAGCCACTCCATTCCTCACTGTTATACTATCAAAGTATTGTAATGAGGATGTGGAGTAGCATGCAAAGTATGTAAAGACACTTGGGCCTGCCAGCTTGAGCCTCCCCCCAGGCAGCTCAAGGCTGATGCTAGCAACACCTCACTCAATCTACCTCAGAAAACCAGACCCCCTTCCCTCCACATCATTACCTACCCGAGCCTTCAGATGCCCCCCCCACACACACACACCTACACACACACACACACACGCATTCAACCCATTTTCACAACAGCACATGAGGATCCCGCCGTGACGATGCAGTGCGGAGTCATCCAGAGCCCCCAGCTTCAAGCTTGTAATGCGTTCCTGATGTTCGCTCTTTTTAGGATACACACCCTCCAGGCTGTATACATTAAAAAGTAGAGCAAAGAAGCCATTAGCACCATTGTGCTCAGCTGCAGGAGTGCACACTGAGGCGGGGAAGTGGGGGGGGCAGCCTAATGTGCACAGAATTCACTCTTTCAGAGGGCGACCCCACCATTGGGAAGCATGCTTCCAAAAGCCACATGATCTACAGCCACCCTCAAGGCCTGCTGCAAAGGGTGACCCAGGATCCCACCATCCTATGTAAAGAGCATCACATCATTGCTGTCAGTTATCTGTGTTGCATATTTTATTTCATTGTTTTTTGTTTATTTTTTCAGACCAAGAATGGATCCCCTCTGTGACAGCTTCATTATAGGACAAATGTAGAAAAACACTTCAGATGGTTTACAAGAATTTTAAGATGCAATAAGATATTTTCTAAGTGTCGTTTGAAGTGTATAATGACTCAAAGTTTCACTAAATATTTTTGTAGACGAAGGTGTAGGATTTTACTGTCCAGAAGTCCAAGCTAATCAGAAATATACTCCTCAATTAGTTACTTTAAGTAAATCATGCACAAGTAGATGTCTCCTCATTTAGGTGAAGCCTCAATGGTAATGGTAATGTCATATCAGATTCATACTTTGCAATGGCAAGAACTGGCCATTCAGTCCATCAGCCACTGTCATTTTAACTACTATCAAGAGAGAATCAAGCACAGTGACAAGCCTGATCTTCCAACAGTCCTGGTCTTCCTGCTGTATCTAGCCATGGATGCTGATGCACCTATTGACTATCTGAGCTTGGCCTTTCTTCAGATTTTAAAACCTAATTTATGCAAGTGAAAAAGTCAAATACAGGTTTTCAAACAATATCAGGAACAGGCAGAAGGAATACTTTGTTACATGTGAAATTACCTTCCACCAAGTATCAAGTATTTCTCTTTGTGTCTTTGCATTATTGGTTGGGAGGTTTTCTAGTAAAAGAATGTCAAACTTTCCCTTTAAGACTCAATGTGATCTAAAAACTGCCTGTTGGTTTCTTCCATCAATAATGAGATGTAAAAATCACACAGAGATTGGCTTAGTTTTTTCTCCACTTGGCAGTTAGAGTGCAAATTTTGCCCCATATGACCTTCTGTATCCTTTTTTCTTTCCAGTTTTAGCTTGGTTGCATGTGAATCAATTAATGCATTGTCATAATCGAGGAAAATAGAGAGCTTTTTCTGTTGAATCTTGCCCTTAAATAGACACCAGTAGAGATGTTGTGCCACTATATATTTATTTGTTTGCCAAAAAGAGGTGGTATGTTGCATTTCAGCAGCCATTGATCTGCAAAGGTCTTGACCACAGCCTTTGGAGGGAAAAATCCTGAGGGAACTCATTCAGACAAGAAACGGATCTCAGTAAGAATTCTTTTTTTTCTTTCCAGTTATTTCTTTTAAAATTCCCTGCAATGAAGAGAGGTCACTAAGCTTAATAACTTTAGTAACCTTCATTGCAGGGTATTTCGCTACAGTCATAGACCACCGACGACCTCCCCCAGGAGCAGGCTGTTTTTGTGCACGTTTCAGGTATCATTAATTACAGAATTCATTTTCACCTTCAACAAGAGCAAAGATTTGGATCTGATTAGATTTCCATGGGTAGAATAACACTCTCAAACTATGTGTTTATACCAGAGAGAAAGCAAGCTCAGATTCAACATTGCCTCCTGTATGGTCATTGGTTAGGATTATTGGGGGCCAAGAAGAAAAGCTGCGTCGGCACCCATTGAGTTTCTACCTTTTCTTATTACGCATAATCATCTTCTTCTGCCATCAAAGTCTATAGCTGGTCCAAAATCGGCAGGGAAGCCACCAAACTTGGCACATGGACTCGGAACCCTATTTTGAAGATGTCCAAAAAAGTTTGTGTCATTTGACCGCTGGGGGATGCTGCAATAAGCAAAAACATGTTTTGGCTAATAACTGTTGATGTGGTTGCCTTAAATTAGGCACCAACTTGTCATGTCAACCTAACTGCTGCGGCTGCCTTATATGATTTTATCAAAAGGTGTAAAAGTTTTTCACAAGCTACAAATTTTGGCCAATGTTCACCAAATTTGGCACAGATGATCATCAGACCAAGCCTCAGAAAAGTTCTTTTTTTTTTTCAAAAGGATTTTTGATAGTAAAACAGCATCTATTACAGCCAATTGAAATCTGTGGCAAAGCTTCCAAACAGGAAGTGAAGTAATATCTCAGCAATGCTTTGATGTATCAATATTAACCTTGGTACATAGACTCGGGACCCCTTCCTGAGGATGTGCAAAAAATTAGCATCATTTGACCTCTGGGGGGAGCTGCAATAAGCAAAAACATGGTCTCCCCAATAACTGTTGATTTTTTTTAAAAGTGATTCTTATGTGTGTTGATAACCTTAGGAGATCCCAAGGCCTGCCATCAATTTTGTGCCATCAACCTGTCATGTCAACCTAATTGATGCGGCTGCTAAATTGGCCAAATCAAAGGCAAATGACCCAAACAGGACATGAGCTCATATCCCAATCTTTGGTCAACTGACATAAAACTTCCTATCAGTGCTTATAGCTACACTTTTAACATGATCAGATCAGGTTGCCATGGCAGCTCTGCCCTGCTGGACTGCTTGGCCCCCTCAACGGTGCTTGCAGCTTTATTTATAGATAATTATGTAAGTTATCTTATCTTTAAAGACTGAGGAAAGGATTATTATTTTTTATCTGCCCTCTAGTTTGCATTATGGTCAGACTACATTCAGAACAGACTTTATATACCAATACACAGTGTATGCAGCAGAGGTAGGTCTAATGAAGACTTATTCATATCCACATATTGCTTATCAAGCACAAGACCCAGGTCTCTGTTGCAAAGGTTGCTGTTTGTATGTACATGCAAACTCCAAAGATATACAGAGCCATTTCTTGTCAACTTTCACCCCCTTTCCAATTGCCTCTTAGCTTTTATTCATGCAAAAAGCACCTGGATTGTGTTTTTGAAAATCTTATTTTGAAGGAAAACACTGTACAGTACCAGGCTTATTTTGATGATTACTGAAATATTCAAAATGATGAAGATAAAAGTGAATGCTTCCATTTAACTGGAAGTCAACTGTTGATTGAAAAGCAATGCCAGTTTCATCAGATCAAAGGAGTAATGCACAATGTGGGGAATCCTGGCTGACTTAATCCCTATCTGCCTGGTTTCCTGGTTTCTTCCCCTGCTACAGCCAATTATTTTCATCACACAGGTCTCTCAACAAAAGTGGACACTGGCCTATGCAGAATTGTTTAACCACTGCATTATGCATTCATGATTTATAAGGATTTGTAGAAAGCACCA
Organism: Albula goreensis; assembly: GCA_022829145.1. Taxonomy (NCBI): domain Eukaryota; kingdom Metazoa; phylum Chordata; class Actinopteri; order Albuliformes; family Albulidae; genus Albula; species Albula goreensis. The sequence continues at coordinate 18,165,148 of CM040745.1, forward strand.
CCCAAGAGCCCCACGTTTCATGACAGTTTACAAAGAAGCCTCTGCCCTTTGAGTGCATGAGGAATTTGTCATTTGTCATCAATGTCAAAATCAGCAGGATGCAAAAGAGAAAAACAAAACTTCATTAAGCCCTGACTGTTAGCGTGGCATGTGTTAATTACCCACTGAATGGAAGAAGACCTTTTAAAAAGTCCATTAAAAGGGCAGGGAAAGGCTGGTGTCTTTTCAACAGCACATGCAAATGGTATTCATGTGAAGGATATAAAATATAAATAGCTGTGAATACCAGTAAACTGCCTTGAACAAAGCATGAAATGACATTGTATACCAGTTTGTATCAGGCTTAAGGAATGAGCCTGTTAGAGATTAGTCCTATCTCAGTAATACATTTCCGGATTGATGTCTGTAATAAGAGACAAATAATGAAATTCAACTCTTCAACTTTGCATTTTCCTATCTTTGAGAAATACATATCTCAGAGTATTACTTTTGTCATTAACCCCCCCTCCCCCATACGTTAAAGCATTGCATTGAAGGATGATGACCTAATACTTTTGTAAGTAAACCACTTTGTAAGAACATAGCAGTGTTAACATTTTGCCCTGCAACATTTGATGTGACACCTAAATAAAAGGTTTGTGCAAAGCAAACAATAAAAATAAGTACATTTACACAAGTTGTATCTGCAGTCAGTCTCTAAAGACTGAAATCACCCTTTGTGTCTTAATCCAAGGACACTATATTTTCATTTGTTTTAAATCTAATTATAGTTGTAATATGGCTCGGCAGCCTGTGATGGCTTAAATATGCATCCCTGTCCATGTATGGACTTTATTATTGGAGTTTATCTGAATGTACTCAACTGTCACATCCAATATCCTTTCATTAATTCATAACATCAGATGACTTTTCATTAAATAATCACATCCAATGCCTTTTCATTAATCCACCCTGAGCAACAAGCAGAGCGTCGAAGATATTATTAAGATTCTGACATGTCTACTGCATAGCCAGTTTGTCTGTCAAGGACAATAATTCTGCAGATTAATATTGCTATAGGCAAGTACTCTTACTTCACTGTAGCTTTTAATATTTTGGAACAGATAAATCGTTCAGCTAAATGATCATTTTCTATGAAGAGTGATATCTGTACAGTAGCTGAACATTCAGTCCAGATTATCATTTGTAGAATCAGTGGCTCTTGGAATACACTTTTGTCTTGAGAACTCACATTGTGGTAATGTGCAGATACAAATGTAGAAAAAAATTTACTGTAATAGTTTACTGTAAGTTGCAACTGTTTGCAAAAAATACTATATATCATGTATTCATTTGCATGGATACAGTTTAGCTTTGTTAGTAGACAACAAAACTATGTAGTGAGGTGTACAGTTACTAAGAAATAGGCAGAAAAAAATCATAGATAATACATAAACTAAATTCATAATTACTTAATCATAGTTACATAAATGCATACATCTATTGTGTTAATTTGTCCAGTTGCACTAAATTACATTGTCTTTAGTATTTTATTGTATTGTACTGAATATGTTTTACCAGTTGTCAGAGATTTGCTGGGTATGGGTAACCATCTATAAAGTCCTTATTTTTTAAGTTCATAACAATTAGAGTCAACTGAGATTTGTTCAATGTAGCCATAGTAACAAGAATAATTAGGTAACACGTGTTCGCTGTGCATGGAGTTTATATAAAAAATGAAGCAGAAAAAACGTTTAATTTGCGAGGGGACCCAGTGAAACGCCCCCATAGCTGAATGCACCAATCAACACCACGGCTCAGAGACAGTGTGTTCTGTGTTCAGTGCATCTCCTGTGGCATCTGTATGTTAAAACAATCCATTAAACAATAAATGTACCAGATGTGCTATGTTTTTCTCTTTTTTATGAGAAAAATAGTGATTATTGTTTAAGACCTTCAAGCTCCAGTCATTTGTTCCTCAACAGGCTGGTATCATGCAGTTGAAACTCCATAGGTGTGTGTACAAATCTGTTGCACTGCCAATCACTGTGACTGATGGGATCACCATTCTAGTAGACTCACTTTTGCCCTGTTTTCCCGCCCACAGTTTGCTTGCAAGCAGGCTTGTGGAATGACCTTACATAGGTCAGTGTGACAGAAATGAAAATAAAAAAGATTACAGAAAGCTACCCTGAAAATAATTTAAAGTGAGCCCCTATGTTTCCAGGGAAGGTTATTTTTTTAAACATAGGAAAATAACCAAGGAGTGTTACTAAAGATGAATTCTGTCAGTCTTTCTGAAAGGGCATCAAAATGATGGTATTTTGAACTATACATTATGTGGAGAAAAACTCAATAAAATGTTGAAAAAAAGCATACACAAGGTAGAAAGGTAGGTTAAGGTCTTCATCACAATGCATAAGTCTACTATTTTTTTATATATACAAAGGACAAGCAGCAAATTAATGCTAAACGATGTCAAATACAGATCAGCACTCAATTAGCACCTCATCCAACCTAACTAATTAAATGCCCTGCTGGAACAAAAACTCCACATGCACAGCAAGGCCTCCAGTGCCAGGACTGGAAAAACTGCACCTATACAGCAATTATCATTAAATAACACCACAGGTAGTCATCCAACCAGCAGGGGGACACATTCTCATAAACACGATAATTTTTTCTTCCTGCTCACATGAAACCTTTCTCTCACCATTTTGATTATAAAATGCATTATAGCATTACTTCATAAACTATCCTACGTGATTCCAGTACACATATTTGACAATTAGGTTTGGATGAGTTTTTCCAGTCCTTACTGCTATAGAGAATTGTGACTTTCCCTGTCAGCGACGGATCACTGTGCACTCAGATGTACTTCGGCTCCATCTCGTGATCCTTCTTAGGGGCCCTGGGCTGACAGGCACTAATGACGGACAGCGTCGGCTGCATAACAAGAAGAATAACAAGCTCTGATTGTGCTGCTTCTTTCCTACTCTCCACGGGTGTCATTTGTCACCCTGACTTTTCGCTCAGCATCCCTCCTCCAAAAATGCAGGCTTTTCTCTGTATACCAATTTTTAGCAGTTGAATCATTGCTAGAATGTTGTTTTCCAGTTCTTTTTAATAACAAATCCTGATCCCCTCATTTTTTTCCCTTTTTTCACAGAGATAACTGAGACTATTCTAATAGACTACATGTAAAAATAAGAAAAAAATTTAATGTTTTTAGTGAGACAATTTTGCAGTTTCTGAAAAAGAACGCACTGAATATCAAAATGTTTTCCACAAGTCTAGGTGAGGTAACAGTGACTTCAATTAGTTTCCATCTTCAGTGTTTACCAAAGAGTGAACATCATTAAAATTACCATCTGCAGTAGGTGCCAAGACAAGAGCCTTCTGTTCATAAAGTCTCATAGTATTCATTATCACGTCCAGCTTCAAATGGAGCAGTTTTAATACTGCCAGTAAGTGTTTAAAATGATGAAATCACAAAATTCACTAAAGCACACACTTAAAAGGCAATGCATTTTCTTTTTTTTACTGACTTAGATTTTAAGGGAGGCCAGACCATGGAACATATATTTAATAATCAAGTTTGGATAATATAGCATTGAGAGACTGAGTAAATGGAGCAGTGATCAAAATCAAAACTGTGTTTAAATATGTTTAAGGTCTTGGGCCTCTGAGTGGCTCACAGGGTAAAAGATTGCCTGGGAGCCCTGAGGCCAGGGGCTCAACCCCCAGCCTCATCACCGCCAGCCATGGCCAGAGGCCCCCACTGGCGAGCCATCAATTGGCCAGCCTCACCTGGGATTCAATACAGGCACCCATGGCAGAACAAACTGATGGTACACTGATTGCACCATCCTATAACGTCATAGGCAGTGTGCAATTAGCGGTGCAGCTGCTGTGTGAAAATAAGCAAAGGCATTGTCACGTGAATCAGAGTCATGTGCTCAACCTCTCCTCCCAAAGCTGACAGAGCAGGTGCTGCAATGGGGTCAGTTCAGTTGAAGAAGTTCAGGTTGGGAAAAACAGAAAAAAAATCAGGGTAAAAAAATGTTTAAGGAAAAATACAGTAGCATTGAAACATTTTCAGCAACTTTATTTGAGTAAATGGCATTATAAAAAAAACTAGCAGAGATAAGGAGTCCCTGGGACAAAATCCAACAAGGCATACAACCATTATGCATATGTTATGTTCTGTAATGAATAAATACCACATATGAACAAGACATCCACTGAGTTGAAAAGATGGGATTCCAAGGCACATTTATAGACTTAAACTAAAACCGATCTGTATCAGTTAGGTAAAAAATAATCATATTTGCATGAAAATTGTGCAAACAAAGTCAAACTTTGAATTGACAAGCCACATGACAACAACGGCAAATAAGGACAACATATATGAATCTTGCTCCTGCATCCCTGTTTGTGAATGTTAGTGAATGGAACTGAGTATAAAACACATCTCACACAGAATTACATTAGTTGTAAATACTTACGTGATCATGTGACATCACCCCTGCAAAACCACTGTTCCAAAACTAGAAACAAATGAAATAACTGAATTATTAAATGTAATAACTGCGAACACTTAAGAAGCACTTGGATGCATCATATCCTGTGGACTAGTGATTCTGTTTTTTTTTTTTCTCATTAAACTGATACTAATATGTTCCTGCTATAACAGGAATTTTTACATCAACACTTTAACATGTGAGTTCCCAAAACAACATGAGAGCATAATAGCATCTTGCTGATTTTGAAGGAGTACCAATAGTTAGTGGTTGAATTGAACGAGATTAGTGTTGAAAATCATGATGGCATGTGCTAAACAAGATGTGCCAAAGAAAATGCTTGTCTGCATTTTGCCTTTAAATTGATTTAAAGCTACTTTAGTAAACATAAATGTCTAATTTTCTTCATAACATTTACTATAGTTATCCAGATACCCAGTGAACCCACTTTGTAGCTTACCTCCAATATTCTATGATTCTGTGATTATGTCATCAAAACAAGCAAAATGTTGCAATTTCTCATAATGCTGCATTTTTCCATTTCACTACCCCAAAATATACAATTTCCCCATAATTTACCCTTGCTAAATTAAATATAATCAAATATGATTACTATTTTTAATATATGATATCATAGTTATGTAGTATTTATGTGTGTGTGTGTGTGTGTGTGTGTGTGTGTGTGTGTGTGTGTGTGTGTGTGTGTGTGTGTGTGTATTTGCCATGCCATATAAGATTAACCATGGAGGTAAGTTATTTTTTACTTTTACTTCTTTCAATAATACAGTAAACCCCCGTTATATCGCGGTTCAGTTTTCACGGTCCCGGTATTTCGCTTTTTTTTCTTTAAGGCCTATAAATCTTAATATCGCTTATATTTTCGCCATTTCGCGGCATTCCGCAGCATTGTTGTATTGGTCTTGCTCTCTCTCAATATTTTTTATGTGCTTAAATGTGTTTCTATTGTTTTAAAAGTGTTTTTAAAGACATTAAAATGCTTTTAAAAGTACCGTAAAACTTATAATAACATGCCTTGGGTGTATTTAAATAGGGTATTTCTATTTTGTGAATTTTCATTTATCGCGGGTGGGTCTGGAGGGTAACCCCCGCGATGGAGGGGGGTATACTGTACACTGAATCATGGGAGAATATTGACGATTGACAATCTCTAAGGAAACAAGTATTCAGAGGTTAATCTTTAGAACACAAAATAATACTGACAATTTTCAACAAGGACAGTGGCAGTTGTGACAAAACAGTGACTTAAAAAGTACTTTATATTGTTCTAGTGAAAATCCATATCTATCTATAACTGACCATCTATGGGCTGTACATGCCCAGCTGCTCGGAGTGGAGCTACAGTCCAGCCTGTTACAGGGATGTGGGGTATATGGGAGCTGCTGGACTACCTAACCATGGGCATAACCACCCATATTTATCATGTCAGCTATAACCTTATGTAATCATATTACCTTCAGTCTTAAGACATAATTATTCATAAACATTAAATATTTATATTTCATCCCTTTTAAATTGTATGTTTGGCTGTGGGTGAAAAAAAAAAAGACAAATTTTTGATAATCTCCACTTCATCAACCATTTCCTTTTTAGAACAAATTATGCGCATGCTGCAGCATCTTGAACAATTTTCCTAATGAATGACCGATGTGGTGCAGAAGATAAAATTTTTTTATTTTTTTAATCTTAATATATCTATTATCCAACAGCCATGACCTAATCCACCTTTTTAACTGTAATCAAAGCCGGAAATGAAAAAAAGGACAAAATATCACTGCTAACCACATTTTGCACATACCCATCAAGTACCCAACCCAATGCAAGACTCTGGTGCAGACATCTGATACCTCACCTTTGTGTGTCTTCTTGGGATGTAAAAAAACATTTTTTGTGAGTTTAGAAACCATTGCCAATGAAAAGTGGGTTCTCATGTCTCAGCATGTAAGTGTGGAAAGAGAACCACAGGACTTGATCCACTGCGGTGAGAAGGAAAAAAGACTACTCGTGGTACCAGGAACGCAAAATGGTGAGACATGCTGCCCCTGCTGTGAAATGTGTTGTCACCCCAGCCAGAAGGCACAACACCAGAAAATTGGAGAGTGATAGAATTCTTATCAACCTCCTCCCACCCCCACGCCATCAGAAAAAAAGCCTTAAATCTCCCAAGCCCGCAGGTGTACCTGACTGCAGCAAGAGAAGCACTGGTGAGCATGGGAAGTTTTAAAATATAAATATATATGTATAAATAATAAAATTAAGGTGTAAATATCAGTTTTATACTCAGAGAAGCAAGGTTTTAGGAGAGTGATAAACTGAGGACTGTACCCCTACCTTCAGAGCTGATGATTTTATGAATAATCTTGACAATCCTGACAAGTCAACAAAAAAACAGATCAGAAATAAAAAAAAAACATGTGGAGTAATTAATAACCTGCATTAAATCTATCTTCTGGGGAACAACTAGTCATGCTACTTCATAAATATGATAAATGCCTGATTTTACAACAGTTAAAATGTAAAATATGTAATAAGACACAGGATGAGCTCACATTTTGTTAAAATCCCAGTTGTCTGTCCCTTGTAGTCCTCTTCTAGTTGCGGTGCCTCTGTAGTAATTATCGAACAAAACACAGCTACTTGGTTGGTCCTATTGATTGTCCTTGTATTTTAACTAGGTCAGCTTTGAATCCCAGCTTTGCAAGTGTATTTATTCCTGAATCAATCATCGACAACGGGTGTGTGCGGGGAGAAAGAAAGGGGGTTCCTTTCCCATAATACCAGAGGCCTTCAGTCCCATAGAGGTCAAGATAACTCTATTATTCCTTCAGAGAATAATCCTGCAGGTAACTTTTCACTGTTGTTTTACACTCAAAATATAAAATAATGCAAGCAACGTTCTTTAGAGTAAGGCTATGCTAAATTTCATTTACCTAGTAAATATCCACTACAAGACTGCTCATGGGATTTGTAGGGCATTATAATATCAACTCAGAATACATCATTTTTTAACACACAGCTTTAATGTGTAATAACTCTGTTAATTCAAGTTTTTATTTCAACATTAATTTTGTTCCCTATAATGCATGCACAGAACACAATGTCTGTTTCTTCGCAGGCTGTGCGATAAGGTGTGCAGCTGCAGTGTTTAAAAGAAGGAAGGTTGTCGTCACATTAATTGGAGGTGTCCCATGCCAACAGCTCTCCTCCGAGAGCCAGCAAAACAGTTGCTGCGAGTCAACTAGTTCTGCCACAGGTTGGGGAAAAGGGCAATCAGGGAAAAAAGAAAGCTAAAAAAAGTTTAAAAGCCCTTATTTGTGTTGGTTCATAAGACCAACACAAACTTATCAGTATTGGTCATATAAAACATATGTGTGTGTATATATATATATATATATATATATATATATATATATATATATATATATATATACAGTGTGTAAGACATTTATATATCTGATTAAAACCCCTGTGGAATTCACATGTTGACAATACTACTTAGAGGGAAGCCAATACATAATTTTTACATAGAATGTGGGTCGTACAAAAAACAAGCTAAACAAACTGTTCCATCATTACATGTGCATATTCCAGAGGGTCGGTTCTGTTCTGTAATGAGATGAACTTTGGCCACTTTGACTGGTATAGCCTGTTGCAAACAGCAGGGGTGGGACTGCAGGGTCAGTGCTTGGCCTGAACTCAAAATGAGCCACACACAGCCTCACCCCACTGAGAATTTCCGTCCAGATGTTTCCAACAGCACTGAAGATGGAATTACAGTTACTAATACTGCAATCAAGGGGATGAATTTTGTTTTGGGCAGGCCGCATCCATAGCAAAAAAGGCAATATAAGGGCAACCTGCACAGCAGCCTCTTAGAGCCCTGAAGAGCCACACAGCAGACTGTTTCATAGGTTCCCTTCAATCAGCTAGCGGCTAGGGAACCTATTCTCTTTTTTTTTGGAACAATAAAAATGAAGATTTATAAAAACAAAATCATATCAGTTTGATGAAAAAACAACTAAATATACAGAAACACATACTTTTTCACACCACCTGGAAAATACATGGTCCTTATAAGTAATGTTCAGATTAAATGTAGAGGAACATTGAAAGTTTGTATCAGTTTGCTGCATCTGCCTGGTCACAGAAGTGGACAAAGCACAGGCCATTTTATATTGAATAACCAGACTCTGCTTCTTGGAATGAAATTCATTCTTTATTCTGCAAACCTAGATGTACTTCATACTTTTATTTTAGCCCAACAGCGATCAATAAAAATTTACCTTATGAGATGAAATGAAAAATGATTCATAGCTAATTCACGATAGAGCATGAAAATAGACAACCACATTTCATTTTCTCATTTATGTCATCTGTACAGTACCTAAATGAATAAGTAGATAAACTGATAAATATGTTTGCTGACAGACAACTGTCCCTGTTAAGTCAAACTCAATACGATTTTTTTTAAATGAATTGCTGCATTTGTTTTTTTTTCCACAAGTTCATCAAGTAGAGAGAGATGGAGAGAGAAGAGAGCTAGAGAGGAGGGAAATTATCACACCAAAAATAAAAGATAACAATCACAAATGAGATAAATCTTTATTTTTCTATATTTATTTGTATTAAGAACTAAGCATATTCTTCAATAAACCACGTTGATAGCAATTTTCACATAAACATGAATCTTCCACTTCAAAAAATTGGCTGGAAAAGTGCTCAGCTGCAGCTGCACATAAACCTGAGAGATGTTTTAGTGAATCCTAGTGAACTGTGCAGTCAAAGTTAGCCTCAACTCAAAGATTACACCTTTTCACTATTTCATTATTCCTTTGAAATACACACACTATATGGTTCAAGACCTAAGAATTTATCATTCTGGTTTTGAAGTGACCCCCGGTTTCTGCTTTCCATAACTGCTAAAGTAAATTTAGAATTTTTCAGTGAAAATGACTCAGTAATTATTGAGAAAATTGTCATCTCATAGCACTGCAAGTAATGTCTTCTGTAATTAAGACACATGTCCACTACAGTACAATATAACAGATGTGGACCAAACATGTTAGCATCAGAAGTGAGTGCAAATGTAAAAAGAACAACGGACCTGTTAAGTCTTGAAGATGTCTTATAAGAACATGAAAACATACTATGACAAGAACAGGCCATTTGGCCCAACTAAGCTTACCATTACAATTAAAGAGTATCCAAAACTGCATCAAGTCTGGACTTGAACACAGCAAAGGTCTCTGCCTCAACTACATGACCTGGCAACATGTTCCATGTATTGATAACTCTCTGTGTTAAATAATATGTCCTTATATCAGTGCGGAACTTACTCTTATCTAGTTTCCATTTATGTCCCCTGGTTCTGCAAACTGAACTCACCCTAAAAAAATGTATTGTAGTTAACCTTGTTGAGTCCTTTCATAAATGTAAATAACCTTTATTAAATTCTCTTAGTCTCTACAAGTGTAATTTAATACATTTAGTCAGCTAAGTCTAAATAATGTCTTCTTGAATATTGGGGAGGGGTTGCAGGATCTCTTGAATGTCTTCTTCTGTTATTAACATGTTCACATATTCCCCACTTGGGAAACAGAGACACAGGCCTCCATCCCTGCCTCTATTATCATTTGCCATCAGAGAATGAGTGTCATTGTCTTCCAGGCATCCTGCATCCATGCATTTTTTGGGAATGATTGTGTTCCAGAGGTCATATCTGCAAGGGGTCCGATGCATCCACCCCTATCAGTCTGTATTAGGCCTGGGTGCCACTGAGGCAATCGGTTTATTCACCAGCCTCCTGCCATCTGTCCATCCTTCATCAGAACAGAACAATTCTCATTATTATCCACCACCTGTCAGATTGGATCCTTCAACAACCACACCCATATGTGGAACGAACAGGTGGGTGATTCTATGTTTCCTTTAATAGCGGCAGGCATATTGTACATCAAATAGAACAGCAGGCTAAATTGCTGGCTGCCAGTGCAGTGACACATCCACATATTGTGTGACCGAGTGTTGACCCTGCCAGTACCAATGGTGGCCTGGAGTCCCACAGGGTGAAGAATGATGGTGGGAGGGTTTCAGTCAGCAGGTAATTCTATTTAAGGATCTCAACTACTTATTAGTCTTGCCTTGAGAAGCAGGGGTCACCTTGGCGGCAAATGATTGACAGCCATTTTGCATGCTTTGCACATATCTGCTGAGGTTGAGACAGAGAAATTTATTTAGCTGCTGACAGCTAAGAATGATTAGATTGCCATATTGAGGCAGTCATATCAGAAATAAAGTTAGGACAGCAGGGAATGCCTACTTTTGAAATTAGGCCTACATACATTATTTGCATGGTATTTGTCTTGGTTCATATGAAGGCCATTAGCATTACTGCCCCTTCACACGAATTATCCACAACATCACCAATGCAATACACAGTCCCACAAGGAGTTTGACTAGGATTGTCAGGCCTTCCCCTCCAGGCCAAGGTGCACACACTAAAGAATAAGTTCAAGAGGCTAGAATCACTGGTCGTCCAAGTGTTAGTGTTTCCAAGAATTCATCTTCAGCTTTCCAAGGAATAACCGAAAAATGAGAGAGGGTGAGAGAGAGGAGTGGCTTTTTTTCAGATTAACTAGGGCAATAGCAGTCATGACCATGTAAAGTGAATAAAAACGACCTTCTGTTGTAGCTGAGTTAAAGGCAGCTAAAGTACGGTTGTGTGGGAAGCCACCACACATAGCACCTGAACGCATATTGCCGGCAGCCGGATGTGTAGAAAAGTTTGCAGCGGCTCATTGCACCCACACAGCTACAGGGCAGTGTCACCTCTCTTTCAGTAATTAATGTCTCTTTTTCCCCCGACTCTCCATGAAACAGCCACTTAGCTACTCAAACTCCTTACATAATGTTGACAGTCCTCAATACACATGACCTTCTCTGCTGCATGTGCAAAAGTGAGCATGTTTATTACATTATGGGAGAGAATGGGTGTAAAACATGCAAATGAGGGAGAGTAGCCAATGTTGTATTAGTGTAGCTATGGAGAGGTTTTTGACCTTCACTCATTCTTTTAGGAGAGCACAAGCCCGGTTTCTTCCATGTGGGATCCCCACTCAGTGGGATCATCACTGTGTCTGTGTAATAAAAATGTACTCAATAGGGTTCACAGTGACTACCAGCAAAACTGATGCTCTTCCACAAACTGAGAGTGATTTCTAGACCAAAATGCATGTTCACTGTAAGAAACAGATGAGCGTGTGTGCTGCTGCTCCATCATCTAAACACAACTTAGATGCCTCTTCAAACATCAAAACATTTCAATATGTACCTCTGGAGTTTGTGGAAATATCAAACAATCCTTAAAACTGTTTGGAAACACATAGCTGATAATAATGAATGAAATTACTAATAAATGAAATGCTATGGATGTATGGCTGTTAAACAGGTTATTATGGAAATAATGTTAAAGAACAATGCACAGTGTAATATTTTAGTTTATTTTAGTTTTTGCAGAGGAGATGTTGAATGGTGATGGTGCTGCCATCTTTCCATCTTTCAGGCAGGTGCATTCCTTTCATGGCTGTCTTAAAGGGCCATTCACCCCTATTCAGATGCTCTCTGCATAAGTTATAGTATATAGAATTAGGAACATATTGTTGATGAATTATGATTAAACATTATACAATACAGAGGAAAGGATACTTAAAATCTCTGTCCTGAAATATTTTCAAATATTTCTTTGACTGGAACCAAATTTTGTGGTAAGGTCCAGCATAGCATACACTTTATCGGTACATTATGGGATAAACACTCTCAGTATGACAGGATTGTATCAAAAATGAAAACCATTTGTTTTTGTACCAAAATGATAGCTATCCTCTGAATAGTAATATATTGTAATATATTTTAATCAGTAATATATGGAATTAATATATTTTAATCAGATTATCAGTGATTATGTTAATACTGTAATAATGATTTTTAATTTTTTTTCATTTTCCAAAAATAAAATATAAATATGCATCAGCAATATTATATATGTATATATATATATATATATATATATATATATATATATATAAAATATCAATGCATTCTCTCTTCCAAGAGCATTAAGTAATCACTCCTTACAAATGTTATGTTAAAAATGTTTAAGCCTTTCATTGATTACACTCCAAGTATTGTATTCATGTATTGAATATATTGCCTTGGAGTGATGTGAAAAAAGAAAATACACACTAGCCTTGTATTTCTTGTTTATAAAATGTGTTTTTTTTTGCATCGTTGGAATGAAGGCACTCTGTAAATATCATAACTCATATATTATAATATCATAACCAACTTTATATATATATATATTTTCCATATATTCAATTTCTGAGGCAACGAAAGTAATTGAAAGTCTGAGCATCGTTTTTGTAAGGCTTAAAACAAGGACCTGTATTCAGTAGGTTAATACATATTGTATTCAGCATTTTAAAATAACCACAGACATAGGCTAATTCAACTGCAGACACAAATTTTCCATAGAATTAATTTTCCTGAGTGTCCTACCTGCTTTTTGCTGCCCCAGTTTAGCTGTGCAGAACAGAGGAGGGGCGTCCCACTCTGGAGGGGGGAGGGTGTGGGGGGTGGGCAGAGATAGATCGGACCGGCTGTCCAGAGGTGCGCCGCTGTGTCCGGACGCATCCGTCATCAGCTCAGCGACAGCCAGCTGGAGAGGCGCCCCACATGTGCCAGTGGATTATTAAAGGGGTCCTTTCAAAGTGAGCACTGGGGATAGATAACCTACCAGATGCCTTTCACCACCAAAAGTCTCATGTACTTTGCAAAGAACTCAAAATCTTGAATTTGACCTATGGTGGAGACACTGGAAATAGGTAATTGATCAGCTTTTATGTCTTCAGTTTTCCATACTAATATTTTAACATCACTTGGCTTTTTGAACAAAATCTGTGACTTGGGTATTTATGTTCATCATACATTATATTTTCAGTCTGCTTTTTGTTTTCTGCTTTCAGCCTGACCTGGGTACAAGGTTGGAACTCATAAAGGCATGATAACTTGAAAGTGAATTACTAAAGCAGGTACTCTCAGCACTGAATACAGGTCAGTGAGATCAGTGGAACTGGGGGAATAAGTGCTTCACATGTGAGGCTCTATATAACCTGCCATTCACTCCTTACAAAGCCAAGGCCTGATTTCAAGTAAACTGAGAACTCTGCTGCTCAGCCCTGTAGCTATCCCTGAATTAGTAGTTACAGCAGTTAGTAATACAGTTGTAAACAGTCTATAGCTGTGTTTCAATCCAAGTATCTTTTTACTAATTAAGCCGTATTAAATTGAAAAGATTTGATGGAAACAAGACATATCAATAAAATTTTATACGTATAGAAAAAACCTAAATTTTCTTGTGTGCGAATATATAAAAGGACGAATGGAAACACTTCCAGCATAACAAATGTGTTCACCATTCCAAATGTATGTGAAAAAACGTTTTGTAAAGTAAGTGATATTATTACATTCAGGTTTTTATTCACTTTTTACATATTTATTTTGTAACTTTTATTTTTTTCACTTGACCTACCACATTATCATCTTGTCTTATTCTTCTTGTTCCTCTGTTTTAATGAACAGTAAAAATCATCTCCATCCGTTTCCTAGCAAATTTAGCAAGTGATAGTGCCAACCAGGCTAGATGAGACTGATAACAATGCCTAGAACTCTGGGATTCAATTTTGAGGTAACTGTTGCATAAAATAAGATATTTTTGCACGGGCAGCTCTAAGACTACTACTCCAAGGCATCCATTTGTATTTCAATAATGAATAAGGTTACAGATCGTAGCTTGACAGGTGTAGGAGAAACTTAAACCCCCCCACCCCCACCACCACCCAAGACACACACTGTCACACACATGCATATCTGAACACCAACTGAACATGCTTGTTTCACAGCCATGTTTAAGACATATTTTAACCAGCATCTGCTTTGTGAAAATATTGCTGTAAGATGTGGTTAAACTGCTACTATTCATCATTTGAGTGAAGAGAATTACATGGTCATGGATTATACACATTAAGAAATATCATAGAAATACCAGTGAAAAGGGGATATTGAAAACATTTGGGACTGTATTGATTCCTTAGGCACTGCCTGTGACTGATGACTAGATCCATCACGATTGCTTCATCATTTCTCCTTCGATCTTTTACTGTAAATGTGTAACATTAAACAGTCTTGGGCAAAGGCTCCTATAGCATAACAGTGCTCTCTGTTAAAAGACAGTGGCTGTGTTCTACTCCAGGCATCAGGACAGCTGACTTGGTTAAAAGTAAAATACATCTCCAGGAGGCATGAATTTTATGCTGCAATGTAAATTCAGATTGCTACCACTTTTTTTAACTGTTCTCACCACATGCTTGGTCTCACCTCAGCCACAAATATACTGTTTTGTCCACATGTGCCCCAATATAACTGTTTTAATTTCAGAGTACTAGGTTTTAGATCCTCCTCATGCACAGCTAATAAAAGGACATGTTTAGCATTAAGCATTATGAGGTCCTCATATGCCAGTGTAAGTCTGATTCCCTCTATAGTACACTACATAGTAATCAGACAGTTATTTCATAAACACAGTCAAGATAAAAAGAGTGAATAAGTAAATGACAGTAATATATAAGTTGCAAGGGAATAAGCATGCATATGGCTTTTCCATTCTATGCACAAGTTGAATGCTTCTGTAGATCAATTTGCTTAAACTTCTCTTGAGACTCACTTATACTTTGTGACCCACTCTTTGTCTAAGTTTCAGCCTTTTTGCGACTGGGGTTACCATGGTAATATGTCTCACATCACACCAGAAAAAAAGTGTTGAAGCCAAAAATTGACTCGAGGCTGTCACTGCACATATCAGCCACAAAATAAGTGCTGACACAGCAGGAAAGTTTCATAGCAAATGCATGTATTTATTTTACATCATTTGGATTTACTTTGTCTAGGAAGATGCTAAATGGACAAAACAGTCTCTAGCCATTTCTCAGCTGCATTTGTTACTGGCAGAACCAGATAACAAACACATGAGCAGGCCAGAGACGCTCCAAGTTGTCATATTTTCCTTATTGTTTCTATCTACATAGAATATGTACCCGTATGCTTCTTAGATCTATGTATCTCATTTTCTCTCTGAATTTTTTCAATTAATCTATTAACACTATTGACTCTGGCTAGAACAGGCATCATACATGGCTATGATACAAAGTGCTGTGGTGCGGGGAACATACCCAGTTAAATAGCTAGCAGTAAAATGGGTACTGTTCGTGAGCTTGCTAACGAGCAAAGGGTTTGTCATGGCAGCAGTGAAGTTGCCATTACTAACAGCAGTCAAGGAAGCCAGTCAAAACTTCACTGATGCAGGCAAAGCCTATCTCAGTCTTGTTTAACTAATAGATAGCTGTAACCTTGCATTTCCATTGAATGCAAGTGGATGTAGTTATGAAGCATTTTATTAAAGCTATATTTATTGCATTGGATTCAGGTAAATACAGGTTACAAGCAGGGAAACAGCAGGCAGGACAAGAACACACAAGGGCAATGAAAATGAAAAGCACATGAACAGGAAAATCCAACTAAAAACCCAGCTAAAAACCTGTTTACTGAAAAGGAAAGTGTAACAGTTATGGGTAACTTTTCTATCACATCTCAAAATTTCAATGACATAATTAGAATGGTGGTTTTTGGAAAGTATTATGCTTAGTTGACTGACCAACTGTATCTGTAAAGCCAGACATCAACCTAAGATGTACTGTCTGCGTACCTTTCTGCATGTAACAGAAGCAAAGCCCTTCCTGAAATATGAACCTGCAAACTCTTGATTGGTTCCAGCACCTTAAGCAGTATGATACTGTTTCCACATTTATAGCTAGACATCAATGATGTTATTCACTTTATTTGTCAAAGCAGGCTTTTTTCATTCAGAGGGGAATTTCTCATCCATGCAGGTTTGATAACGTGCTATTTAGTTGGAGGATCAGAAACTAGGCCACTGAGCGATGAGTCAACAAACATCCGTTTCATGGGTTATTTATTCAAGTTCAGCACTTAATTGAGTACAGTGTTCATTTTTTTTTATCAGCCTGTAGGGCAGTTCCCCGTTTCAGCATTCCAAATATTTTAGCACAGATTTTCCCTGCATTTTTATCAATAGAATCTGTTTGTTTAATGTCAGATATGCAAATCCCTCTGAATTAGACAATTACATAAGGGATTTTCTCCTCTAGAGAGTGGAAGATTGTCTTTGTTTTTCTCTCCTCCCTTGTATTTGCATTTTGTTTATCCAAGCTTCATCACCCATGCTAACGTAAATGTCCGGAACATGAGTTTATTTTTCTTTTTGGGTCAACGTTTTATGCTATGATGAAGACTTTCAGACAACAGCCATTAGTATTTCATACATATTTCTGGATCTCAGGGCACCGCCCATAAACAATTTATCAAAGTAGCTTCAGAAATTTTAACTTGTAATACATTTATCTGTTTCATTGACATTTTATACATGCTGTTTTACAGATGGTACACCATGCTCTCATCAGCCAATGATATGATAGGAATCATAATCTTGTATTGATGATAAGGGCATTCATTCTATTACACACTTCAGTATATTCCATTTCTGATATATCTCATAACCACACTTGATGTATACACTCAGTGGGGTTTTTGTAAGACTTTGCAAGTATGTTGTAAATTAACGATAGTCTGTCTTGCTGAAAACAGTAGTCGACATTACTTATGAATCCTTCACCTGCAAACATCAAAAAAAGATTCTTATGTAAACCACATTTACTTTGAGCTCCTCTAAAGATATTATTTCAGCTCATCTGTACTTTGTAGTTTATATTTTATTCCTTTTTTAGGACACTGGGTTGAATGGTGATGAAGCAATCCATTGGTAAAACTTTCCTTAACAAAGGATCATTCAAGTAAAATGCAAGTTTTACTTTGATTGCTATTTACATTGGCGTTAATATTCAGCATCATAAAAAGTGGCCCTGTAGAATGGCTGGAAACATATGTAACAAAGGGAGCTTGTACAAGCACTCATATGTAATTTTGTGATTTCACTTTAAACTTGTGTGTAGTGTCACTTTAAATGAATGAATATCCACCATCTTGTACCTGTCAATCTTATTTTTGGATGATCTGTTCACCCTGCTGGTTATTCATTCCTCGCTGGTATGTTTAAATGTACATCCCACATACGCACCCACAAATGAAAGGAGGAAGTAAGACCTTGGTTCAGCACTCGATGATATAGATGGTGAAAAGGCAAGGTTTTGTTCTGTTTTTCTTGTGTTTGTGTGCATTCTGGACCATCAGGAAGTGTAAATCTTCTCCCTTGATTTAGTGATGGCACAATGTAATGGCTGTGTTTGTGTTTTAGTACAATGGAAAATGTGTTGAAATGTCAAGTGTCTCAGTTGGTGTAATTTTTTGAAGAAATGAAGTATGAACTTTATGGTTTGAAGTACATTTTTGTATGCCGTATCATTAGGTGATGACACTTTTGCTCAGTGTCCTATTAGAAGAATCTGTTTTGCCTTTGTTTAATGGTGTTCTGTTAGAGATCTCCCTCCTCTACAAAACCAAAGTGGTGTAGTCAGGATTTTCGTATCCCTTTTCATAATACTGTGGCTATAATGTGGGCTGCATCGCTAGATTATTATTAAATTGTACAGGAAAATCAGAGACTGCATTGATTCTTTTCTCCTCGTTTTTGTGGAAATCAATCCACGTTCCATGTATTTTCTGATTGGATGCAGGTAATTCCATCTGAGGATGGAAGGTAATAGTGCCATATTTGAGAGATTGTCTTGTGAAACATTTCTGATGTTATGGTACGTTTAACACCAATATGTTTTTTGAAAGGCCATGAAATATCTTACGTCAGTGTTTTCACTATTACAGACTGGTGTCAACTTTGTGTTTTGGGCACTACTTCCAATTGTATGTGTATATATGATTTAGACCTGTGTTCACATATGTGAATATTTATTTTTTTTTCACTACTTATGTACATGAGCATTTTTAAGAGGGAAAAAACCAAAACCAAGTAGAAAAATTGAACTTGCCAACAGTGGGTCAGTACCGCCAGACAGCATTATGGTTGAACTTGGCTCTGGCTTTGTATCCACTACACAATGCTACCACAGGTACAGCAAGGCCACAGACAGCTTACACAGCATGCATATAACCAACTTTTTTTTCACCTGAGGAGCTGATGGGGAAAGGTGTGTTTCTACAGAGTAATCAGAGGTGTGTGTTCTGTTCCTAAAGTAAGCAGATGAGGATTAAAGAGGAATAAGCCATCCAAAGAGGGCAAAACTCTACATGGTGTCATCCCTCTGTGTGTATTGCTAGTTGCCTGAAGTTTTAATGGGTCAGCAGTGTATCTGTCTCCGTGCACCACCCTTTTTTTCACTTTTGGGACAAAAATTGAAAAAAAATGGAGTCCACCATTTCTGATCCTCTAAATTTTCATTATATGAATGGACGCACTACCCATACTCCTAACACACTTTATTTGTCTGTCTGTGTGTCTGACTGTATTTCTCTCTTTTGTGATCAAATACAGAGGTATTACTGAAGTTCCTGCGAAGGAAGCAATATCATCAAAGCATTTAATGCACTTCATCTTGTGAAACAAACACATGAGATGGAGAAGCAAGATATGCAGATTCCTCATGTGTTATTATTATCCCACAGTTCACTTCACAGATACAGCCAGAGAGACTCAGAGCAATATTGAGGAGAAGAAAAAATCCAATAAACACCCCCTGGCACACTGTACACATCAAATTCTGAAATGAATCCTTATGTTGGATGTACAGAACACAATTCAGAGGTGCATGCCAAAATCAGCTGTTATTCAATTTGAAGTGGATTTGTACCACACAGTAAATATATATGTCATTCTGTAAAACACATGTGAGCAAGCAAAATTTCTGCCTGGAAAGTTTCATCTGTGAGCATCATGGGATTTCATAAATTCACCTTCATTGGACAGAGCTAAGATTTTTTTAAACAAAGATTCCAAAATCCAAAGATATACTTACAAACAGGGCTTTAAGTAGTTTTTTTTTTTTCATTTTTTTTTCTTTTTTGAGAAGAATGGAAAGGGAATATTGGTGTCATTGTTGGGGGTGGGTTATGTTTTTTTTTTTTTGTCAGCTTATCATTTCAAAAATTGACTTGACATCTCACAGTGGAAATTTATTGGAGCCATCCCAGGGACCAGGGAAGACTTTACTTTAGAAAAACAATAACAGAGATGGCAGCAGGGGAATAGAGGCTTGATTATACTCTCACAGCCAACTGAACTCCTGAAAATTGCTTTATGGTGGCGCGTACTGCCAGTCTCCTCTTTCCAGTCTCTATATGGATACCTCCTTGTGATTTCTCTATAATTACAGACAGACAAAGATCAAGGGGGTGGGCCAGAGAAAGTCTCTTGTCCACGGGCATGTTGATCGACAGGTGTTACCTCACTGTGGAGATCCTCTGTTTGAATATTCACTCCTCACTTGACCACATCTTGTCATTGTGTAGGGCCTGCATTTTAAATATGTTGTTATGCTTGCTTTAGAAAAAATGTACTGCTATTGAAATAGTCAGCAACACTGTAAATTGTGTATTTTATGAATTACTAATGTTATTCATCTTTCTAGTCATATCGATGGGGTGTCATGGGGTAGAGGGTAGAGGTTTGTTTTTGTTTCTTTGATTTTTTTTTTTTTTTGGTTTTTACCATTTGATGTTATTATCTTTTAATGTAATCTGAATGAAACAAAATATTTTTTTTTTAAAAATGGATCACAAAAAAATGTTATGATGATGTGAGATGATGTGTGTGGTTTTCTTAGCATCATTTTAATTCATGCAGCTCTTTACAAGTTGCCAAAAATAAATTCATGGTCATAAAATGGGAACTGAACTGATCTGGGACCAGAAACTATTCCAGCTGTACCATTTTTCTCTTCCAAATCTATTAAAGGTTACTCCAACAATGATTAATAATAATTAATAGAAACAACAAAAATATTCAACTTTCACTGACAATGACTGCAGTTAAACATTCTGTTGTGTTTTATTTCATGTTCATGTAGCCTCTGAAATAAAATATTTTGATAAAACAGGCATTGAATATATTATTTTTTATACATATTAGCATTGTATTAGCTTGCTATTAGCTGCTCTGCTGCACCTTTGGTCTCTTTGAGCACAACAAATATTTAATTCAAATAGGAGAATTGGGGGGAAATAAAACAGATGTTTTAGATTAAAAATGTGCACATTTGAATAGTCATTGAGAATTGCATGGTTTACAAAATGTTGGCTTATGATGGACAACATATGACCAGATTCACCCTCCGAAAGGCTGATGTTCTGTCTAAACATTTAGACAATGTAATGTAGGTAAATGTCAAGTTGTTAACACATGTCCTAGACCCTCCCCTCAAGATGGTCCTTGTTGTGATACATCAAAGGGAACACTTCCTTCTGCAGTATTCTAGCTCTGATCCTATGCTTTTTTCATGATCGCTTATAATGCATGTCCCTGAGCTTTTAAATGTCTCTCTTTTTTTTTTTTTTTCAAAAGTGAGCACTTCTACAGACACAGCTACTGAAATAGCACATGATTCAAGAGGCCTAATATAAAATTATATGACATAATCATAGAGGGGACAACTCTTTTAAATAATCCATGAAATTTCAAATCAGGTTCCTTTGAATACTACATTAGGTTCAATTCATATTCCTTCACCAGACAATAGGCCCTGAATTCATAATGTAGTGGCTGCCTTATGAGAAAAATGTATACCATTTCTACCACTTAGAGATAAAGGGTATGTGTTATTTTTTACCTTTGTGTGATCAAATATTTATTTCATAAAGGGCCAGATTCACTGTGTGAGTGGTCCATCACTGTCTCCTCCAGATGTCTCACCATCCAGTTAACTATATTCAATAAACTGCAGAAGCAAATAGATATCATTTTATTAGGATGAAGCCAGTTTCATTTTGTAAGACTGACTAAACCAAAGAGACATGAGAATTTGTCTCCATGTACCCCCCAACTGCAAAATGTACTGTACTGTAACTGTGACTATGCATCTATCGTAACTTCCTCTGTCTCTCTTAGATTAATTTCCTCAACCATAGTGGGCTATTTGAATGCATTTCTTCATGGAAGTTTCCTGCAGTGACATGAATAATGCTGATAAAACCTAATTTGGAAACCTGCATAAATTATTGAAGAATTTTCAGACTACCTGAACCAAGGCCAACTATAGAACAATAAATATATTCTAGAGCTACATAATTGTTGGCTACATACTTTGAGTAGTTGTCAAAACATTTCAACCAGCCAAATGTGGTGTCTGAAGATCAGATGCTACAGTTTCTAAAACAAATATTCTTTCCTCAATTAACTGTCAAAAGGTACACATTGTGAGGCTTCTAGTTGTTTCATGTAATTGCAATGCACACAGCAGTTAAAATGTGAAAAATGTGAACTGCAATGTTTTGGAGAACATTAAAGGACAACTAATGTGATACAAACTCACACCAGTTAACTGTGGCTAACAGTAACCAGATTTTTATTTTGTTACAATATTTAATTCAATAGATCCTCACTATGCATTGCAAGCATGTATTTTTCTGTGCAATATTACAGAGATTTCTGGTTTGTGAATATATTGCACTTTTGCTTTCTAAAAAAATAATTTTGTCCCTAATGCAGGTGAAGCCAAGTCACTCTGATGAAGAGAAAACTCAGCGGGGCTGCCATGAAATGTCAGCCATTTCACACTTGGATAAAATTACTGTGAATGTCAGATTTTCTCAAATCACAATGGGCTTTTTGGCTGCGAAAAATAATTCAGAACTACAGCTAAAAAAAGGAAAAAATATTGAGATATCATATTTTCAGTTGGTAATATTAATATTTAAGTAGGCCAAGTAAAAATAGTAGCTCTGTAAAAATCTCAGGAGGACCACAATGAACTGAAACCATTGTGCGTTATATCTTAGTGACATAGCAGTCTACTCTAACTTTTGTTCCACACATGTAACTTTTTAATAATAAAAAATGTACTTTTTTAGTATTGTTTCTTGCAGAGAATAATTGAAATGTTTCTTTTTGGATGCAAGCAGGCACACTTGTGATATGGCTTTTTTGAGAAAGGGGTGTGACTTCTCCCTTCCACAGTTATATGCCACCTGATATTTTGCTCTAGATTTCAGATTTTGATACATGTGGCTCCAGTTTCAAGCTTTCCCTTGTGGACTGGATGGTTTTCTTTGATTAGGGTAAATCTGACTGCATGCCACACATCACACTGTAGTTTTTTTATAGTTTAACTTTTCAGTTTTCTTCCACAGGTTTCCCCATACTAAACATCATCAGCTCTGCTCAGGCCATACTGCTTTCAGTGTACATGTGTCATTTCTGGACCCTTTATTTCAGAGGGGGTACTCATGTTTATGTGTCATGTCAGTAAGTCTTCTACGTTATGCAGTGCATAAAAGGTTCAGGATCAGCTTTTCCTGATGAGCAATCATCTAACTCAGTGAAGCCGTCTGTGAAAGGAAAAACTGTCAAAGATGGTTCCGTTCCATTTAACAGCAGTGGTGTCTCCCTCTTTGCTACATCCATTTTGTACCTGGAGGCCTTTGTTGTCCTGTTGGGAAAAATTTGTTTTGTAAAATTCATTTCAGTTGCTGTTAATGTGAGCTTTCAAGAGCAGTCAATACATATAAGTATCCCTTTAACTAACATCATGAATGTGGAATAAATGTAGCAAGATTTCATTTCAGAAAATGTAACAGCTGGCCTACTACTGTGAAGGCAATATTGCATAACATCAAATGTTTCTGACTTAAGGTAAATGTCTTCCCTATAGTGGAAGCCATTGCTAATGACATCATGTCCTAGTTTACTAACAATAAATGCCACAAACTCATCAATTTTTCCTCAGCCCCTCAGTCATCCAATTTACCAGATACAGTATGAAACTAGTTTTTCAATAATAGTTCAAACATGGTATAAAGGCTTCAGCCACTCTGATCTCATATATTCACTTCCAGATGCAAACCTTTTTTCTTATGCAAACATATCAGCTACAAGTCTCTCTCTCTCTCTTTCTCTTTCTCTTTCTCACTCTCTCTATCTCTCTCTCTCTCTCTCTCTCTATCTCTCTCTCTCTCTATATATATATATATATATATATATATGTGTGTGTGTGTGTGTGTGTGTGTGTGTGTGTGTGTGTGTGTGTGTGTGTGTGTGTGTGTGTGTGTGTGTGTGTGTGTGTGTCCTGGTAATGGTTCAATGAATAGTCATCCTTGTGAATTATTATTGTGCATGTTGTTGACCATGCCTCTGCTTAGAGTAATTTAAAACTTTTCCAAACATGGAAAAGTTTCACTCAGTCCCATCTTTGTCAACAAGGTGATTGCTGGATTTTCTCAATGATGTCAAACAGAAATTCATGGAATTACATTTTATATTGCTTAAATGTTATAAGTTTACACAGCATATAATACATACCCCTGCCATTTTTCAGTCAACACACTCATATTTTAGCCACAACCGAGATCTGTCTTTTTGCAGGGCTGTAGCAGCAACATAAATGATGAATGGACCTCTCATATACAACTTTCTAACCTTTAACTGTGTTCAGATCTCAGAGCAGGCTGACCCTCCCAGGTCATTGCTAAAGACCTTGATTTCTTTCTAACTTCCATTCACAATTGGATCATTCTTCCATAGATCTCACTCCAAAAATACTTTTATGCTCCAATATGCTATGGGTTCCAATGTGGCAGGTCTACTATGTGCCTAATTGTCCTGGCATTATCAATTTTGATTGTACTACTTTTAAAAACTCTCTGCTTTGTTGATATAAACAGGGTATTGATTCTTTCCAATTTCGACTGGCTTGGGGTTTTCCTGTTTTTTTTTAGTTTCTGCTGGAAAGTGTAATAATGCATTGTGTGAAAGTTTCAAACTCAACTGATTCCCTCATGCTTGCATTCCATGTAGCCAGATTTTTCAGAGCTCAGATGAAACCTATTGCTTTCATATGGCTGGAGGCAGTGGTATTCAGAGTCACCTGATCTGCATGTTCACTACAGCTGCCATTTGCCTGTTGTGGTGTTGTTGCAGCAGACATAATGGCGGGGCAGTTCCTGTACTCTAACACAACTTTTGCTGCTCATGGTTTGCTCAGGATGGAACCCATGCCCCTACTTGTGAAAATATTTGTTCACACATAAACACCTCAGACCAATATACTGTTCACAGTTTAAACCCTCTTTGTCTGAATCCAAATGTTTCATTTTGGGCTTCCATTGCCAGGCTTGTGGGGGGCATTCTTGCTCTGTCCTGCTGCTGCTGATGTTCCGGCATCTCCAGGCTTCCAGGCCATCGAAGGCAGAGCTTGGGCAAAACATTGTAACATGTCTGTCATTTACTGTTTACTAAACTCCTTTTCAACATTTTGGGAATCTGCCAGGTTGAAGTATATAAAAAAACAATTAAACAGAGGAAAACCATTGCAAAAAATACATACAAATTGAAGAAAGGTAAATTATACAGTTCATCAATTGCAAAAACCTATAGCTGGAAACACAAAAATGTTTTATATAGTTTAAATCTATGTTTTATATAGAGTTGTGTATGCTTATGTGTGCATGTGTCTGCAAATGTTTGTTTTTTTTAAAAAAACTAAATTCTTGTTTATGAAGGTTCTGCAAAGAAATCATTTTAAATATATGTATTGCCGAATATTTTTAATAAAAGATATCCCTGTTTTGTAGCTAGGAATAATTCCTTTTAGGTGAAAGTAATCAAGTGGGATCTCATTCATGTTATGCAGTTGTACCCATGCGATGGGTTTATGAATTTCCTTACCTGAACTATATTGAGTAAAACTAGAACATATCAACTTAAGTGTCTTAAGTGCTCAGGTCAGAATCAGGCACGTTTATTATCTGTGAGTAGTTGAACTGTCTATACATAGAAAGTTCAATGTTCCTTAGGTTTCTGTGTGGCTATATCAGTCTTTAATATCTTAACTTGTGCATGTGAAAAACAAAGTGAAATACAAGGCATGTCTCCTTGTCGGACATTTCATTTACAAGACAACAGTCATTAGCTGCACCAGGAGCAGCCAAGATCAAGAAGCATCATGAATTTGAAACATGTATTGATTTTGGAGAAAATGGTCTTTTTGGCATTGAACCTGCTCGGCAGGGAGCAGTCAGTCCTGGCCAAAAAACAAAAAAAAGCAAGAAAGAAAGAAGGTGCCTTGTGTCTTAATACCAGGCATTTTGGCGCCAGATTGGAGGTGCTCATATTATTATTATCATTAATAAGTTCTTACAAATGTCTAGGTGGTCTCTGGTGACCAAAAACCAATAAAGCTGAATATTCAGTCATTTGAGTCACTGTCGTCCAGCTACAAAGGCTTTCCAGAGGTGTCAAGCAGCCAGGACCAAATGGACTGTCTCATTCAATGATTCATTTTGCTATGAGTATGATAAATTATTCAGTCCAATGATGCCGTTGTCCAAGATGACTATGATTTGATGATGAGGCTGGTGGGAATGCTGGCTGAAATGGCAAATCAAGATTGGGTGACAAAGTTAACGCACCAGCTGGTCATCCAGTAGAAGCATGGCTCATGAAATCAGCCAAAGCTCACTGATATATTACATTTGAATAAAGGTTATAGTGGTATGCAGAGGTATGATGTGTATTTATGGGTGTAATGGCAACATATTTATATCTCATTATCATGCAACAACAACAATTTATGCCCTTAAATATAGAAAAGGTGGAACATAAAGTTTACATAACTTTATTTAAACAATTACCCAATTGGGGTTATGGCACTGAGTAAAACTGAATCTTCAAATTAATCTTATGAATTTTGATTAAGACCAATGTGTGTGTGTGGCAAATAAAATATCTCTCATGGCAATGTGGTTGTTATATTGTTTGTACTTCGATACTTTTTAATGCCTCTTCACACATCTGTCCCAATTAAGCTCGTATTGTTATCATTCAACAGCTTCAACCCCCAGACTATAAATGGCTACAGCCATGGCTGAATTAGGTGCAGTAATTTTTTTTCCTGTTCAGGCTTGTTCCTTTAGGGTTTGTTATACAGTTTTCTCCCAGATTTCTTATTGTTACTTTGTGCCTGTACAAGCAAATTGAGTTAATTATTTATATAGCTCATGCAGTAAGACTTTTGTTTGGGAGTCAAACGTGAGCCCTGTGAGTGGGTGTTCAAGTCCCAGGTGCAGCATTATCAGCTATGGATGGAGGTCCACAGTAGTGAGACAACAGTTGGCCCACCCGCTTTAAGTTAAGTGCATTCATCACTGACTGTAATGACTTTCTTCCACCCAGGTAATTTTACCTAATCTTGCTAAAATTAGCTGGCAAGCTAATTAGGGGCAAAACTTGATTTTGGTAAGTAGAGAATGTGTTTTTATCATGTTTTATACTCAGAGGTGATGGGTTCGATTCCTGTGTCAGACTTTGTGGTGGTACCCATGAGCAAAGTACATAACTTGCCTTGCTATGATAGAAGTAACTAACTTCATAAATGGATATTGTGTTGAGATGTAAAACTGTGAAAGTTTGCCTGGAGAGAAACAAAGTCTGAATGTAAATATATGTTCTGTGAAATTCATTTAAAATTGATACAGAGACCAATTTCACATTCTATTCTGACTGAACAATTGCAAAAACAAGGTATTATATTTTGAGTGTTATTTGTATTATTTTATACTTAATTCCAATTTAATGAATCATTCCTGGTTCATGTACCACTACTTAAAAGTGGCATCATCTCGGATTGCATTAGACCACCCTATCAAGGTTTATTTTCACAAAACAGATGTGAAGAAACATGAATCAACACCAAGATCAGTATGACTTATTATGCTTAACTGTGTCCTCTGTGCCTCACCTTTGCTTGAATTACAGATTACTAGTGAAATGTATGCACACCTGAGTTTCAAAGTACACAGCTATGGGGAATTCTATTGAAATTGACTCTGATATTTTAAGCTTTAAAACATGATATGTACATTCAGTTAAACTCATGAAGGATTAGAAATGTATACATAAACTGATATGAATTCAAAGAATTAGGCAGAGATAAGGGTGCATGAGAACAACATTTTATCATTACTTTTGAAAATTATTTTTAATCAGAACCTTTTCAGGATTTTTGGGTGTGCATCCTTCTTGACATATACTGTTACAGCCCACACCAGTTTTTGTGAAAGATTGAGCAACTTAAGTGGAAGAGAAAAATAAATAACCAGCCTTCTTGAAATGCAGCTTGCTTATTATCTTTTAATTAGGTGTATTGCATCAATGCTTTTCAAGTGTTGGCACCAGCTAGAGAGACCCCCTGAAGTAAACCAGAAGTAGCTCACTGGAATTTTACTTTCTGGCATGATTTCTCTGTAACCTTGTAAGAGAGAGTCCATACAGGCGGAAAAGTATGACTTTCTTCATGGGCATTGATGGAGGGCGACAGGAGGAAATGTGAAAGGGGGGAAAGAGGAGGGGAAAACGTGTTCTTAAACAGGTGCCTGACATTCAGAGTACACACATAGCAGACACATAGCAGGCACTGTCCAGACAACTGTGACACTTCTGCCTCTTTTCCTTGTTGAAGCCAGTTCTCATCCAGGTCTCAACACACTGTTGACTGCCAGCAGACCAAACACAAAGAGGTGTGTCCCTTTTTTGTCATCTTGATTCATT
This sequence comes from Albula goreensis, assembly GCA_022829145.1. NCBI lineage: Eukaryota > Metazoa > Chordata > Actinopteri > Albuliformes > Albulidae > Albula > Albula goreensis. The sequence continues at coordinate 18,193,525 of CM040745.1, forward strand.
GATAACTGAGGTAATCCCACATAAATATATGAAGCACTGGTGAAATAATTACCTTTAAAACATGACAGCCATACAGTATGAAACACAATAATACCAGACAGCTTAAGAGGGCTCTCTGTCTTCTCTGTACCTGTGTAACCATTCACATTTTAAATCCCTATGTAGAAGCTGTAACTCTCCAGCCTCCAGAATTTTTTTTTGCTTAACTAGAATGCCATATAACACATGATCTCAGAAAGAATAACCAACTATCTCCCGGTCTTCCCCATCCTCCGCATTATGGTGTCTTTTTTTAGAAGCATGACAAAACAGAGTCACAGGGGCCAGAATTGAGATAAGCTGGGGACCCAGGTGTTTGGCCCAACAGCTGGAACACAGTGCAAAAGGGTCATGAGTCCTCAGGAGGGGAAAAAAGGGGGGCTTTCACGTGGATGCAATGAAGGTGTACACAGTGACACAGGCCTCCTTCTCTGAGCACAGTCAAGCTATTCACTCAAATCTGGGTCACTGACACAGCCCCAGGTGGCCTCTCCCTTCCTTAGCTGTGCCTTGTTAATCAATTTATGGCAAATTCTGGTGTAATCACTTAACGAAGGTGTTCTTTAGAGAAGCACTGTTAAAGCATTCATTTTTTGGCCACTTTCCTCAAGGGTCCCAGTCAGTAATACTGGAAGGGTGGATCGGATACAGAAAACCTCACTCGTCCCTCTGCACGGCACATTAGTGGTTTTGGTAAAATGTAATATTGTTGGCAGGGCAGGGCAAAGCTGCAATGATTTGTTTCCACCAACAAGTAAAAGGATCAAGCTCAGCCCAGGGTTTTGACAAGTTCAAATCTCCGTCTATGATGCAGAAAACAAAAATTAGCAGGGCGTTCAAAAGTATCACCTTGTGAAATCAGCTCATTGGCAAGATTCTTTGGTCAAAAAAGTATTTCACATGGAAATATACAAGCTGACAAGGAAGAGATTTTATGAGCTGTAAATAATTGAGTCAGTGAATGAGAAATATGATCTGAAGGCTCATAACATTCTCATAAGGAGGAGGTAAAGGTAGAAGTTCTTAAGGAGTAAGATGACATCTTAGAAATTAATTTCTAAATGCTTGAGATGTGCATAGACTCCTTTATTTGTATTGTCTGTTTTGGACAGACCAACAGACAGACAGAACTAGAGAGAAAGAGGGGTCCTCTATACATTCAACATACTGCAAATCTGGCATCCTAAGTACCCCATTTTAATTAACTAAATATGTCAAGTGGTATATAAGGTTGATTGCGAACTTTCAGCTCAGGGCCAAAGAATTAATTCCCAGAGGGCTACAATTTAACACATCCCAGGTATACACATTTACAACATATAGCTTTCATATGCAGCAATTTAAATATTTCTTGAGTACAGGTTAGTTTTAAGGGTTTACTAAATTGTAAAAACATATTTAATGTTAATTGTATCAATGCAGTTATGTTCCAGCATGTGTGAAATCAATTTAACATTTACAACTCAAAACGTTACAAGAGAGTCACAGAAAAACTTTGCATTGTACAGAACAGTATGGTGAGATCTGTAATCTTTTTCAAAATTTCCAAAGTTGAATTTTAATTTTTAAAAAGTAAGCACTTATACATTAAAATGTGACTGACAAAGATTCAGCACTGGTGGAGTCATTGATCATGTCATGACTAGAAATAAATCTGTGCAGTCCAGAATTTCCGGCCTTATGACCTTCAAGGTGGTTTCCATGGACTCAGATCATCCCCCTACCCAGAATGAGAACATAGGAACATAAACAATTACAAATTTCACCTCCATCATTCACAAAGAACAACCTTGTCCCATTTCAAGAACACACACATTCTGCAGCAATTTGCCAGAGCATTTTTGAACTTGTTTATAAATATTGTCACTTAACCCATTCTAGGCACTTTATTGTCTCTACTTTGTCTCTGTGCTTATACAGGGTAAAAACCTTTTGACAGTTGGTCAGAACTTGAGGAAGAAGCCTGGTCTGTTGTTTTTGCATTGATAGATCGACATCTCTAAATCAAATAAACAGTAAAAGGTGAATAATTGGGGATAACATTTCCCCCCTGCATGTGTCTCCTAACCTTAGCCTCACATATGACCCACCAATAAAGAAAATGTTGATATTCTGGGAATGAGTTGTGTGTGCAGACCTCTAAGAAACTCTGATGTTGTAGAATACTCCTTTTTAAAAATATTAAGAAAAGACTTCAGTCTTCTCAGTCCTTTCAAGCTCATCAGTCACAGTCCCACTGATTGAGATAAAAGCCTCGTGGTTGGTGAGGGAAATTTGAAGCATTTTGGTTTCAGGGCTCAGAAATAGTACTGGCTAGCAAGAGGAAGGGGGAGGTGAGAGGATGCAGTTTCAAAGCCTTGAAGCAGAAACAGGCTGAATTAGATCACAAGAGCAAAGAAGTGTAATAACGAGAACGGGCGATTCAGCCCATCTCATCAAGTCATTTTGAGTGTCATCAGGATTGAATTAACACAATGTCATGTTCAGTCTCGAAAGATCCCAGGGTTCCAGTCTCTAACCAAAAATCATGCCTAGTTCTGTATATTACGTTTTTGTGCTTGTGCATTTATATTATTACAGAGTACAAACTGTCCCTTGACCTGTTCCCATGATATAACAGTGGAAACCTATCTAAGTCTTTGGATCTTGGATGTGTATTTGCAACATGGTTGCATGTCTTTTACATCTCTACAATCAGACATCCTCCTTTCACCAGGAAGCTGATGAGTGTTGGTAATTCAACTAACCACTGAATTTCAGAAGCAACTGTTTGGAGTCAAAGCCTGACCTTTACAGTCCAGTCTTCAAAGTCGAGTTTTACATTTTCTTTATATGGATTCCTTGCTGCCCATGTATGTGAATATCATACAAAAGCAGAGACTAGAGCAAGAAGTCTAGAACAGGATTACATCTGACCACAGTAATATGAAGGTCATGACACCAGGCTGGTATGATTGAGGTGAATAAAAGGGAAAACGTCTGTTATTATTACTGTGACCTCTAATTTACTTGCACCATTTAAGCTCTTGCTCTAAATTAGGCCATTACTTTTTTCCTACTCTGTACTACTGCAGAGCAAAAGAATGTTATTCTACTTTTGACCGTGAAGAACTGTATCAACCTCTAAGTCCTTTGAGGCTGAAAAAGAAACACTTTTCACCTTCACATTCACCAGGCACACGGGGAGGGGGGTGGGGCGAAAGGTACTCAGGCACCTGCCAGCTTATTGTAGGTGTTGATGTTGCATTTGGGATGCTGGAGGTGGGTCACCCAAAGGGGATTCACTTTAGTCTGCATAAGGCTACAACAGGTACATTCTAATGGTGCTGAAACAGAAAAGAACAGACCATTCCAAGTAGGGCAGTAGGAACTAGTTATCACGCCTGAATGAGCATTGTAACTGTGCCCCTGATGGAACAATTAATTGGGGCAAGAGTGTCTGTGTTTGTCCAGTATGTAAGGCTTACATTGGAAGATGGAGGACTTTTAACCTGGGTGCTATGACCTTTGAATTCCAAGCCTATAAAACGTTTCTATGGAAGTTCATAAAATGTAGCTGAAATTGGCTTCAATGACAAATTGGCACCATATGGCGTTGGTTTAAAATGTTTCGAGCTGGCAAATTGGCTACTTTCAAGTTTAATCAGCTGGAGTTGAAATACTACCCTTCCCATTCCCTTGATAACTCACCCCTTAACGACTTATGGATTTACAAAACCTGAACCTGTGGAGTTGAGTCCCAATGAAAGGTAAAATGTCAAAGAGAAAAAAAAAATTCTCCCAGAAAGAGAAACTGACAGCTACTCATCACAGAAAATACTAAGCAGAAGAAATCACAGACAGTTAAAAATTGGTTCTTGCCATGAAATGGAAGCAGTGCTTCAGTGAGCACCTACTTTTTGTCTATTTACTTAATTTCTATTGTTATTGCACTGTTGACAGATAGATGCACCTGCTTATGTGTCAATGGCATCAACATGCAAAATACTGCTAGCTAACAGCTTAAAATACAATTATTCTAAAACTCTGCTCTGTTTAATAGATTAATAAAGTCACACAAAAAGTGGCAATTTCCAAAAGTGCCAAAAAGTCACAGAAAGTGAATATTTTAACACCATGAAATACAATATAATCTCCCTTAAACCCAAGAATTATATAAATAAGCCATACATAAAAAAGCTCGAAGTAATAATGAAAATTGGACCCATATGATGGCATTTGATGGAACCTCTTCGTTGAAGGCTAATGGACACTGAAGTAGAGTCCTTAGATTCCTAGTATTAGTAACAAAAAGGCTAATGTAATTGATTTCAAATAATTAAACAGCTGAAATTCAACTGTTAATTCACCTAGATGCCATATTGAAAGTTTAAGTGTGCAAATGTTCTGATTAGATGAAAAATCATTTCCCAGATGAATCCAGAACTCAGTTACTATAGCATGAAGGGCTAAAATGTCTAGTTTGTTTTAACGGTCAATCAGGAATGCTGTGTACTCAGTAGTGTAGTGGATAAATTTAGATTTATAAAAGTTGTGAGGTAACAAGTTTTGTAGGCATGAGCGTGAATGGACAAATTAGCTTGTATATTCAATTATGTGCCCCCCTTAATTCAAGGCCCTGCAGAGCACAGAGAAACACAATTCTGCAAAAAATGGAGGACAGCACAAAAACAGGATTTTAAGAAAATAACTGTCTAGAGAGAGTTCATTTGTGGACTAGAATGGATTCACATTTTTATGTGTGAAACTGGCAACCAATTTCAAGAGTTTCTGAATTACAATTCAAGAATAGCTTAAGTTTTAACCAGCTAAGACTGCTGGAAGAAATTTCCTCCTAGTTCCAGTCCAATTTAACCCAGATGTGAATTTACATGTCTGCAGTGCAGGCATGTGTTGAAAATATCAATTGTCTGATACTGCCATGCTGTATGCCAGTTTTTTAATGACTTATTTTAGTGTTCATAAGACAGTTCAGAGGAGATCCCTCTCTGCCATGTGTATGAAATAAAAAATAAGAAACGTGTGTGTGAGTGTGTGTGTGTGTGTGTGTGTGTGTGTGTGTGTGTGTGTGTGTGTGTGTGTGTGTGTGTGTGTGTGTGTGTGTGTGTGTGTGTGTGTGTGTATGTGTATGTGTACATTTGCATGTTTGACTTCTTTCACAAATATAGGTTCTTTTATTCAGTGGTTGATTGAGGTACTGTGTTGCAGAGGTTGATCCATCACCAGATGCTTCTATGACTCAGGAGAGATCAAAGCACAAAGGGAGTGTGTGGTGTGAGGAAGGGGTGAGAGGGAGAACAGGAGTCCACCAGACTGTGGCGATGCTAATGTCAGGCATCTGTCTGTGATGGAACATCTGAACAGCACTGTGCCATGGTTCCTTTATTTTTATTCAAATTAATTTTATTTTGAATTGTATTTTTGTACATCAAAATGCAACCCGTTATCTCATCAAATCAGAAAGCCAACAGGAAGTAACAACAGCAACAGTAATTAACAAAAACGCTGACATCAAACTTCAAACTCTGTGGTCAAAGGCATTAGCACTTTGGACATTAGTACTGGTGTTTAGGTCCAGCTTTGCTGTTGTACCCTCTGAGGTCAGTGGTCCTGGTGCTTCAACCTGAACTGCCTCAGAATCAAATTATATGTCAAGCATGATGTCACAGTGTTTTCCTTGGTACAGATGTACTTTCCAAAGCATTAACATTACATAATTAAATACAAGTGTCATTGTATTCATTATTTTCATGTAACTTTGATTTTTATTATGACCTTAATGTGTAGGGCTGTGGTTTGTGTTTTATGACTGTTTTGTTACCTCTTCTTTCTCCTTCACAGTTGGTTAAGGTTTTATGTTCGATTTTATTCTGTGAGGAACCATTCTGGCATGAAGCAATGATACTTCCAGCGCCCCCTGGAGCCCTAAGTAATCTTGAAGCCTATAATTCCCCATCCACCCCCCACCCTTGTTCCCTTGTGGTGTACACCCCCACAGTGCATGCGCTCTTGGCGTACGATCATGCCACACCAGCAAATTAACCGCTATTACTGCAGGGGGGTAGCAGGGAGGGGGGCTGTCCTCATGGGGGAGAGAGAGCGAGAACACTTTCTCGAATGTAATTTCTACTCACAAGAGCTGATTAGCATACCTTTTAATGTGTGCTAATGCACTCTACTGCCCTCAGACCTAAACTCACACCACTCCTTTTTGAACGAAATAAAGAGTTGGCCTTTTGAGACAAACTGAGAGCCCAATAAGATCCCTTTTCTATACTAACAAATACTGAAACCCTGTGATTCACAGACACCAGTCATCTTCCGCTCATCTCTATCAGTAACTTACCAATAGGTGTCTTTTTAAAGTACTGCTTTGACCCTGCCTTGCCCAATTTTTTCCAATATTTAGCTATTTAATCCAGCATGTGGGCAAATTTTGGTTGCTACAATTAAAGAGAAAAAGAAAAAATATATTTTTTCCAGGTGTTGGATGGCTCATCCTATTAACACATTGGTCAGGATTTGGTTTCACAATTAAATGCAAATGTTATCCAGGTTGTTGAGCTCAGAAATCATGACAATTGACTTTCCATACTATGCTTTCGTGCAGAGAAAGAGTATGATACTCTTAATTAATTGTAAATAAAAGTTAAGGACCAACATGTATTTAATGCCAGCAAGTGTTCCAGTGCATTGGTGGGTCGTGTGGTATCTGTCATCTAATCTGGACTATGTCAGTTCTGACTGTATCCAGGTGTGGCATAATTGGCCACAGCCATGCCCAGAGAAATATAGGGAATGAAATCACTGTCAGTCAGTCAGTAAGTTCACATCTCATTGATCAAATGCAACATCCATCTTGCTACTGGTAAATCAGGTATCCACAGTCTACCAATATCTTTCTGCAGCTTGTGTCCATACCAGCTCAACATATGGACTGTGGTGTGAGTAGAGGTGCCCTCTGACAGTGTTTTGGAGATTATATGCTTGTCCACAAGTCTCCCAGATTGATAAAAGTTTCAGGAAAGAATTGGGTTTGTGAACATGATTAAACATTCAAATGTAGAGAAAAACTAAAAGAAGTATAAAGAATCACACAGATTTTAGTGATCTGTCTAAAGACAGTAGGTTTGAACATGTCCAAACTTGGTTACAAATGAAATTACATCAATGGCAATGGCAAAGTAAAATCACAATTAGGACACAAGCAAGTTCATAAAACACTTTACATGAAAATACTGGAATGAATTGTATTCACATGGAATGGAAAGTCTCATAAATGAACCAGGAGCTGTCTTCAATCTGTGACAACATGAATTCAACCATTAATTTAGTACATTTTATAAATCTTTATATACTTATGTATTTGCTATATTTATAGTCATTTTTGAAATTGGGCTTTTCATTCTTAAGCATTTTGAAAATCCCCATTCAGGTACAAAAGCAATGTTAACATATTGTGGGTATTATCCTTTTCTCTTTCATTACACTGCAATCTCCATCTGTTTTAGATCAAACCATGGCCAGGTGGTGTATTTTAAAGCCAATACCTTGCTAATGACCTTTTATAGCCTTTATTTTTAATCCAGGTGCTCACTGTGCATTTAGCAGTATCTGTGCTTTTATCAGGGTCACAGTCATAACAAGCTTTTCCACATATGTTCTGTGCCTCTGCCAGAAGAGACCTGAAATGTGTTTGGCTGACACCATGAGAAAAAGAGGTCGAAATACTACCTTATCCTACCTTTTACTCCTCTTCATTGGGCAACGCCCAAGAGGAAGGGCCATCAATGTCATCATGCGTGGCACACTAAGAAGAGCTCCATGTGTTCTGCCCTCTCCAGCTGCTCAGGGGCTAGGCCAGATTGACAGGAAATGACACGAAGTGACAGGAGAGGTGAGTTCAATGCAGGGCCATTCCTCCAATGTCCAGGGTCTGCTGGCTCATGGCCCTGATGTTTCCCTTCTGATGTGACCTGGCCTTTAAGCGTAATAGAAAGGTTGTGAGCCATGGTCCCAGCATATGATTTAAACTGTAGATTTCTCTCATCATTTTGTCTGTTTCTCTTTGTATTTATGTTTTTGATGTAATTATAATATTCATTGTCCCTGTTCTTTTTCTCCTTCTTCTTCTTCTTCTTTATTAATGCTAGTAGGGGTCCAACCAGTGAAGCTGCTGGGACCCGTTTGATGTTTTATCCTCTTTCTGCCACTTTGGGAAATGACTATAAAATCTTAAAAATGTGATACTTGTGAAACAGATGATTCGCAGGCATTGAGCTGCATCTGATGCGCAAAATGGGTCACAAGTTGCATTCGAATTCCCTTGAATATCCAACCCATCTTTTCAATTTATATAGTCTGGGTCTCTGATATTTTATTTGCCATCCTTTTTGAAAAAATCTCATAAATTACCATTCTGAGTTGCTAAACACTTGGTACATATCACCTATAGAAATTAATATATCACATTTGTTAAAATCAGATTTGAAGCTGAAAAATTGTTGCTAGAAGCCCATCAATCTCTAATAACATTGCAAATCCATATGCAAATTACCCAGTCTTATTCACTCTGGCTTCAGTCAGAGTCAGGCTTGGACTATTAATGGTATAGTCCTTTCTACACAGTAGAAGTGTGCTGACCTTGAATGTAATCAATTTATTTAAGTTGACAAAGCAAACGATGAGCAAAATTTGCACAATTTGTTTTTACCACATTAAAGTTATATCATGACCCACTACACATGCAAACATTTGGCTGTATGATTCTGTTGTGAATTAATTTCAGATTTGGTCAATAGATGAGTGTGTGCATTTAAAAGTGTCTCAGGTATGGTTAGTTCATGGCAAATGCCATCTCCACAGCTCACTCTGAACTTGTGAAATCTATTTTTAAAAAATGCAATAACAAATTCTGTACTCAATTTCACTGGTCATATGTTGTGATACACTTAAGGTTCAAAGACTGAGAGGCATCAGACATGGTTTTGATTCAGTAAGAAAACCCATAAAAAATTCAGGACTACAATTCCATTAATTATCTCACCAACACAGCAGAAATTACGAGAACCAGCCCCCCATCCCCACTTAGAACAAGACCAGGCTTTGCCCTTGTGAAGAGACTTTCATCACAAGAAACAGTAGCAAGGATTCATTAATATGCACTTAATCTCTTTAAGGGCATATGCTATTCAGTGAAACAAGATTTTTGATTTCAATAAAACCAACCGTACACTCTTAAGGATTCACCTTATGGCCATACTGACTGAATATCCAAGCAGCAGGTGAAGATGTGGCCTGAACACCATAATGTTCTGGCCTGGAGGCAGGACATTTAAAGAAAAAGCATTAATAAAACTAATACTGCATAGTTAAGCATAGTTCATTGTGACTAATGCAAATATGTTTTTTTTATAATATTTGTTATACCCACCTATATCATATTTTGATTGATGTTCACCTGGTATCTAGTGATGTCAATACATTTAACTGCATAATTTATTCTGTCTTTTGAAACAAGAAATTTCTTTTTCTTGCAATCACTGATTTACCATGTGCATGTGACATTGCTCAAATTACTAAAAGCCAGATTTCCCTGCAGTCCTTTTACTGTGCCAAGGTTTTTGAACACATCTGTCAATCACAAACCATGTGAGGTCTTCTTTGATCAAATACTACTTTGAATGAAATGACCTCATGGCCCATAAATGAGCTGCCTGAAACATTAACTGAATTGAAACTTTAATTAGTCTTGGCTACAAGCAGTCTTATTGATTAAAATTAAAGGAGACACATGGGTACGTGTACACACAAACAAATTGCCTCTCCCTCTCTCAGTCTTGTTCCAACTCACATGCACACATATGCAGACACACAAACACACATATACTGTACATACTCTAGCATCTACTCATACAGAACTCAGAGAAAAAAGCAAATACTGGTATTTTCATGCAAAATATATTTTATCACTAAAATAAATAGACAGGATGGTGGTCTCTGTGACTGCATATAAAATTTGACCCTTGAACTGGGCAACAGTTAGTTGCAGACTTAAGCTAAGATTCAGTCACATCTGCCCTTACCTCAGGCTCACAAATTAATAACTGTGTTATCATTTCTCTCAACAAGAACAGTTCGGCAATTTAATTTTCATGATTGCTGAATATGCCAAACTGTGCTGGTGAAGCTGAAAAGGACCACCTGCAATTAATTGTGAGCCAGAGTTAATGACAAATGTGGACTGAATCCCAGCCTCAATCAGTTTGGCTTGCAAGGCAATGTCAAGTTCAGGCTTTGAGTTTTTATCCTCAATGACTCTGTCTGCAATGACCTCCTGTGGTCTGACCAGACAAATCTGAATCTTACATCTGTTTGTACAGAATCCATCACTCTCCCCCGACCCCCTCCCAGACTGATACATTCATAAAGAAAGGAAAAGATTTTTTTTTTTTCATTTTCTTGAAGACAAATGGCATACCTCTTTATCTGTGCAGTAAGACTAAATGTGTCATCAGGACATTTCTGCTCACACAGACACAGACTAACAAATGAGATGATTTTTTTAGAACACAGAAGGTAAGATAGTATAGTTTATACTGTGATATACTCTTTGTCTGAAATTATTGTGTTCCCTGAAAGCTTAAAGAGGCTAATGGCTGGAAGACAATCATCCTAAAATGATTTTAACACCATTACCAAATAGCAGTCATTGCTTTCCAGTGTACCTTTTATAAGCTGAATTATTATTAATCATTTTTTTCTAATGTGGTGGCACATTTTTAACCAAAATTGGGTGTTCAATATTGTCCTATTGATGTTCCTATTGATCATCCTATTCTCTGTAGTCAGCTGTATTAGGGGCACCTTAACTAGATCTCTTTTAAAATATCTGCACTGTCACAACACTTGCATTGTTCTTCCAATGTTATTCTCATTCTTCTTACCAATTGTGTCAATGAAATGGACTCCACTCATCTCTCAGATTGCCGAGCAGTCTGGTGACAGCCTCACAGCCACCCCCAGCACCCTCATCAACTGTAATTGGCATCATTGCAAAGTGCAATCACGTTTCCAGCACTGTGGTCCTTGTCTATTATTAATCTTTATTCTTTGCTATCTGTAATTACATAGCTGGCTTCCATTGATGTCTCTATCAGTTCTATCAGTGATGATCCCACTGGCTTTTTATCCATAATTACATCTCAGTGTGTTTGCTCCCGCTTGCTTGTTGGCTTCTGCCGCACCATAGTTAATTCATCCATCCGCAGTCTTTAATTAAGGGCATGTTTGTTTCTGTATTGCACACCAGACCCAGTATTACCAGAAATGGTTTTGTAATAGATCAATGCTCTGTCTTAATTACCTTCTTTAAGGGTCATGAGCCATGCTGGAGAACAGTGGAGATATTTGGATGTGAAATATGACAGCTTGGGGTTTGTGGCCATTACAATTTGGACCACCAACATAGGGCTCTATCAAAACCATTCAGGTAACCTAACCACCAAAATCCAGTAAGATCCACATTTGGGATGAAGGGAACTTCCTGTACTGTTATGGATCTTACTAACTAATAATTGAAATAAATACAATGCTTCAAATGAACAGAGCTGGTCACATCACAAAGACAGTTCTGGAAATAGAGCAAAAGATCAAGAATATTGGTAGCAATTGTTATACCTTTGAGAGATTTATTTTTCATCAGTCCCATCCAATCAATTGAAAGCAAAGCTTTGACCTTTGCAAAAGAAACACCACCTTTACTCTTGTGCTAAAGTAGGGGAAAGGAGAAGTTCCTTCTTCTTCAGAGCAGCACTTAAAGCACAGGTGACTTTTTAGGAGAGGAAGTTTGATTTATTGAGAGAAAAATATAGCATTTTCCATTTTCTCTGACACACAATTGTACCTCACTTTCTCTTAAGGGGAAAGTTCAGAAAAGGCAAAGCTCAGTCTTTTGGTTTAATGGTGATTGGTCTTACCTTAAACATGATATTAAAATGTAATAGTATGCCTGTATATTTTGTGATAATATTTTTTTTCCTTGATATGTAGATTTTAATTCTACATCAAAACATTTTTAATTCTGCATGATATTTTCATACATGTATATCAGGCTTGGGTCATATTTCAGACCTGCTCACATTTATTTAATTGTTATCGGTGAAAAAATGTTTTCCGGTAAGATATTTATTTGATTTATTTAATCATTTATTTGAGAATGATTTATTGTGATATCACCAATAATAAACTGAAAATCTAACTTAGCAGATAGTAACATCATATAAACTTCATATTAATTTCAGAAAAAGGTGACTAAACGGGAAGTCAAATGGAAATCTAAACATACGCCTAATGTTCCATTAATCTCCCCAAGGTGCCATGAATGAGGATCCTGGCCTCTAAAAAAGGTTGCACCACTGCCACAAGTCCAGCAGTGTTATATAAAGCTTTTCACATTTTCCAACTTATTACTGCTGCATCTGTGTCTCTTGAGATATTCTGCATTATCTACATTTTCATTTTGTGTTTTTCTGCTCAGTCACCCTCCTTCATTGCAACAGATAAATACATGGCCATGCCACTGAATTTAATTGGAAAAGGTCCTTCAGTGGGACAGCATTTTCTCTCATTAATGTATTTATGTAGTGTCTTAACCTTTACAAACAAAAAATCTAATTTTATCTCTAAAAGATTCTACAATCACATTTGTCTTCTGTTAAAAAACCAAGTGCACAGTGCTCAGAACTGTCGTCTTTATTCATGGGGAGATTGCCGGAGAGAATGTCCTGGACCGTTGAGAGTACAACCCATCAGCTTATGCATGGAAGCTCGCCAAGACATTTGGAGTACCAATTGTTCTGATTCCTGCGGTTTTTTTCTCTTTAAGTGAAGAGAAGGTCAAACCCAAGGATCTTCCAGAACATTGGTATGGTGCTGACCTGGAGGGGTGGTGGAATACATGGGCTGTGGAATATACAACCTATGCTGGCTGCTCGAAAAGTCAAGAGGTCAATAAAGATAAGTATTTTTCAGTCTTTAGCCACGAAGACCTTTGTTAGTATCTAAGAACATTCTGGAATCAACAGCTACTAAGGGAAGAGTCATAATTAAATTTGGAATTCAATTATGTGAACAGTGCCACACTTTGCTGTGGAGCACCTCTTAATCTGTGCATTGAGGTGTTTAATTGCCAGCGAGCGTGTGAATGGGAGATATGGCTCTGCACTGGATTTTGGGAGGGGGGATAATTATTGTGCATCCACTGTGGGTAAAGTCAGGCTTTTTCCATGATTCAGAACAAAAGGTTTTTCATTCAAACTCCCCTCACATTCCAAGCTAATTTGAGTAAAGACAATTATGGAAAAAAAAGGTTTTGGCTTGGGTGGACCTCAGAAAAATCAACTAATATTGTTCATGTCCTTTAGAGCCAAACTGACATTTATCCAAGTTTTTTTCAAAGGAAAAATTCTTGTGTGTTAATGTGAAATGCGTCTTCAGTAGGGAAAATTATTCACTGCCCCAGCTTCCCTTAAATTGCTGCAAAGTGACAGAAATGTGCCTGTTCCATCCGCTCACAAATCTAACCCTCGTGATACTATTTATGTGTTCCCTGTCCAAAGGAACTGATGCTCAGCAATGGAGGACAGGCTTTATAAATGGTCTTAAAACAAGTCACATGACATGACCATCTGCAGCTATCCACATTCAGGACATGCTAATTGCCCTAACAACTTTTTTTTGTGGTTGATATATTTGGTGTTCTTTCCCAACTCTTATCAATAACTTAGAACACTTATCTCATTACTTTTTTTTACATGCAAGCCCTCCCCTGTTTTTCACGGATAAGTATTGAAAGCCAGCAGAGTACAGAGCAGTCTTTATTTGTCTCTCCAGGAAAGTACAATCCGCCCTCTGTTTTTATAGTCCAGAACGAAAGGAGCACAGAGAAGTGGGCCTATTCCCAGATATTACCCATCAGCCAGTGCTCCCCATGAAGAGGTCACATGCTGCTGGCCACTGAGCCCTCCAGTGTTTCCTGCATGCAAAAATAACAATCTGGCAATAATCTCACCCTCCAGAAACACAGAACCACCGGAACTCACAAATATGTCCATATCGCAAGGCCTAAGCTCATGGAAACTACTAAAATCACAAACTTATTTGACAGATAAGGATAAATACAACACAAGAGAGGAAATATGGCAGAAATGGTGTCCTGCACTGCATTTGTGGACAGTGGAGTACAATCAATGCATGGCACAGAAAGTGAGAGCAAGGCTGCTGGCCAGCATTGTTTTTGTCCAATAGAGGAAGACCACGGAACTGTTTGAGCTCTGAGTAGGAGTAGGATCAACCCCCATAAGAGTGGCTCTTGCCATTATTCATCAGTCACCTCTGCTTCATGTAACTGGATATCCCCTATTGACAACCATTTCTTCCAATGCATATTGCTATGTGTATAAATCTCTGTTTGTAGACAGCCTGAGGAGTCAGCTGCCTGATAGCTCACAGCCCCTGCACAGCTCTTAGATTGTCAGCTTGAAGCGGGTGTCGAGAATGAGGTGGGCCACGACGCACCACACCACTATTCCAGCTTTACTGGAAAGGCTCTCTAATGTAACAGATACAGCCCCACTCAGCAGCACTGCCAGTTGTTTGTACTGCACCTGAGTCTAATGGAGGATAATGCATCTTGCGCAGGACGGCGTGGGTATAAATTTACAGCATTAACGAGGCCGTGCACCGTAACGGGCATATGTTCCGGGGCCGTCTGCTTGGCCAGAGGGAGGGAGGAAGGGGGGGCGGGAGAGAGCCCCGTCCCATTACCGCTTTGATTCATTTCTGAAGTCCACATGAGGCTCCTTGAGGCCAGCCCTGTTCTCACTCCAGATGGGTGGGGGTGGGGGCTCAAGCTACTTTTCATCGCCTCTAATCACCACCCGGAAATGCCGCAGTTGTCACCAGCAAGTCATCACTCTCAACTTTCGTTCATACGCGTAAACAATGAATCATACATTAATCAGATTTAAAAATGGGGACCAGCTTTGAATAACAGTGGGTGATGCTATGACAAAAGTAAAATGAAATAAATTAATACATAAATGAGGGAATAGATAAGAATAAAAAGCAAGTTGATGCACAAATGGATGCATGTGGAAGTTAAATGAATAGAGAGAGAAAATCATATCTACAAGGGCAGCGGTGGTGTCTTTCAGGATGAGTGAGCTAATGGTGCCGTTTTCTCTGGGATTACTGTTTGCTGAAATCAAAGATTATCATTTTGATCTCCATAAAAACCGGAGATTGGGCGCTTAGCTTTTCTGCTCCAACACAAATTACATTACTCAATATTTATGAGTTTATTTGATGCCTTTATCCAAGGTGACTTTCAATAATTAGAATTGAGACTATCAGCTAATCAGTATTAACTCATTAAATTAAGAAAAGTTTTTTTTTTTTATCACACTTTAGTTGCAGCCTTTTCTTTGAAACCTAATTGAATGAGAAGTGCTTAAACTTAAGCATGGCTGGTGCATCAACACTTACTAAATCAGTTAGCTTGCTTATAATGCCATTTCAAATAGCTTTCCCAAACACGGTTTCTCACACTGTGTAACACTGTTTGTAAAAATAGGCATGACAGTATAAAGAGGATGGATGTAACATTGATGGCTTTAAAGGCATGACAGAGGAGAGAGGATAGATGTGACAAGAAAGATAGGCTGGATGTGTGATTTCAGGCATAATTCTTGAAAATCTGTTAGGGTTTAGAATTTAAATATTTTAGCCTTCTGCATAACCAGTTTCTTTGAAAATTACTCAGTTGCCTTTTAAGAATTAACAAAATCATTTTCCAGTTTTGTCAACTTCCCACATTTCCGTCCTTTTATTCTCTGGAACAATTCATTGTGAAGCTCTGCATGACAACCTGATTGTAAATGATGCTAAAAAAAGAAAATATCTATTGATTGATTGATTTACAGTGGTGGGGAAAATGGATGTGAGAGGTCATGTGGGGTAGCAGGATGAAGAGGACTTCATTATGATCTGCTCAGCTGGGCATGGCATTTCAGGGAGAGGGGGTGAGAGGCAGAGAGGAGACGAGAATAATAGCATGCACACACACTTGATGATTTGTACATTCTGTTGCTGCTATTGTTCTACCTCATTAGAGCTCAGCCTTTGATAGCCATATAACAAACACAAGGGCAGGTGGTGGTATGCAAGAGGGCCTGAGAAAGCTTATTACAAGAAAGGCCACATATCCAATTAAGCATGTCCCTTCATCTGAGCAGACCGCAATACATAAGGCCCCTCCACCAATTCTAACATGGATCACACAAAGCCTCCTTTTAAACTACTGCTTCAAAGCTGGAAGGCCCACATTGTGACATCATAATCATAAGACACCACTATGTGGATATTAGACACATTCACCAGGTGTTATGAGACATGTTATGATTACTCTATCATACAAATCACAATTGGCATGCAGTAAAAAATGCATATATATTTTTTTTTCTCATTGTAAAAGTGTTTTGCGTATAATTCATACTTTCCTGCATAATTAGTATATACATATTTTTTCCTCTGAATGAAAATCATTGATAGTTCAAGAACTGGCCCATCACCAATTGTAACATACCCTTATCCCTTAGGCTATCAGCTTGGAGATGAGCTACAGATGTGTCTTTAAAAATCATGCATGAGCTTCACTGTACAAGTTATAAAATAGTCTTGCCAGCCAATGAAAGTAGCAAACATTAGTTAGCTAGCTAAGTAAATACAGCACTCCAATAGTACTCTAAACACAGGAGAATTCAACATGGCTAAGTCTGCATATAATATTACAAATCTGTGACAAAAATTTTTGGACTGAGATTGTATTATTATTATTATTATTATTATTATTATTATTATTATTATTATTATTATTATTATTATTATTATGTAACTTATACAACATCCACATGGATAGCTGTCTTGATGCTCTAAAATTGTGGACAAGAAGATGTTTTCCCATGAAAGCAGTTCATACAATGATATCTAAAATAAAAATAAAAAAAATCAAATGAGTTAAAAACCGAATTCAGTCAGGACAGAGTTTTGAATAATGTGAAAATACATAACTGTTTTTGTGTTTTAACTGTGGTATTCAGGGTCTCTGGGTGGCTCACAGGATAGATGCATTAGGCAAGGCACAATTGGCCAGCCTCGCTGGAGATAATCGGGGGTAAGCCGGCTATGCTCATTGGTCTCATTGCTAAAGCGCCCTCTCTGGTCACACTGGGTGCCTGTGGCTCCAGTAACTGAGGATACGCTGACTATGTCATTATCATCATTTGTGGTGCAGCTGCTGTGAGAATAGAAGTGAGATTGTCGTCATGTGTCCTCCCAAAGCAGGCAGAGAGGGTGCTATGGTGAGGTCAACAAGTTTGGTTGAGTTTGATTTGGGAAAAATTGGGGGGGAACAGGATTAAAAAGATATGTTTTTAAAACTGTGTTATTCAGATGGAAATGTGCTATAGCCTGCTTTCTTATAAATTGTACCTAAGAAATGTCACACACATTTTTTTAATTATACTTTAGTTGCAGCCTTTCCTTTCAAGTCTAATTGAATTAGAAGTGCATAAACGTAAGCATGGCTGATGCATCAACACTTATCAAATCAGCTGGCTTGTTTATAATGCCATTTCACATAGGCTGGATGTGTGATATCATCTTCAAAACCACTGTGACATGGCTGTAAATGTGGGTTTTGGTTAGCTTTACTTGCTTTTGTACTAATCCAAAATAGCACTATACTGCACTAATACCTCACCATGCCTAATATTTAAACCAACCCATCCAACTGGACGCAAGTGCATTTGCCTTTACGAATGTCAGTGCAGTGGGAAAACACGATGGTGGTGTAATGCTGACACTACCAAAGCAACTTGTGTTAGAGTCTCCACCACTTAGTATTAGCTGCTAGATAGGGCCCTGGGAGATTTTTTATTAAGCCTCTTTAAACAATAAAGATAATGTAATGTTCGATTTAAATGGTGTTTTGTCACTCAAGAAATTGCAAACACTGTATGTGATTGAAAAATGCACCCACATGTTGCCTTTTGGGACAGAATTTTGCACCATAATGTTTTAATTAAAAACAGCTACTTTGTTGTTTTCTAATAAAACAGAAAAAAGAATTGTAACACCCTTAGTCTGAAAAGGTCCCGATGGACCAATCTTTACCCTGCTACAGATTTACTTCATTAAT
This sequence comes from Albula goreensis, assembly GCA_022829145.1. Classification (NCBI taxonomy): domain Eukaryota; kingdom Metazoa; phylum Chordata; class Actinopteri; order Albuliformes; family Albulidae; genus Albula; species Albula goreensis. The sequence goes on from CM040745.1 coordinate 18,211,823, forward strand.
TCAGAATTGTGCTGTTTTGTACTTCCCCTCACAATGCAGATTTTTACATGTTCTGAGGTAGAAGGGTATAGAAAAAGAGGTGACAGTTTCTTCATTGGCTAAACTTCAGAAGTGAAAGATTTCCTGCAATGCCCTAATGGTAAATGCAACCTCTGGTTCACTTGATCAATTAGGCAAGAGTAATTCAAAGACCCATAACACATCATGGTTGACATAGCTTTGCCTACAGAACTGTTGCCTTTAGAACTGCCCTTGTGCTGCCCCTCCTACACTTCCCCCAACTTCTGCACACAATTGCATACTGTCGCTCTTTTAATTCCACATTCTCTAGATTCAATCAATATTTTTCATTGCCGCTGTTCATTTGGTAATAACAGATGGAGGGATTAGGTTTGTGAAACTGGAGACATGTTTGTGTGCCTAAAGTATGGCAGAAAAGAAGATCCAAATCAATTCTGCCTCTTTAGACCAATGTGCTAATTCAGCACAGTTTTTTAGTACTGATTGATATAACCGGGTAATTGTCACCATAAAGAAATACATTAAAAAAAAGAAATAAAAAACAGGGGACTTTTTTTGTTTGTTTTTTTTTGTTTGTTTGTTTGTTTGTTTGTTTGTTTGTTTGTTTTACTCAGATTATTAATCTTTTTTAGAACTTGTTTCTTTTCACCTTAAATCAGAGGCATCAGAAATGTGTTCGGCTGTCTTCTTCTTGTCAAAACAATGATTATGCAATTTCCCAAACAAATCTTATTCTAAAATCTTCATCTAAAAACACTACTGTGATATTTATTTATTTTCTGACAGCACAAGAACTGGGACCAGAATTAGTCAGTCATGCAAATCATCATACCAGGATTGTGAGAAACAGCTGCTTAGATTGCTGTCTAGGTTAGTAAGCCATTTTTCCTTGCCACTCACCAGCGATCATCTGAATGAAATGGGCTTAATATCTAAATATGCTTTACATAGAACTAGATTTTGTTATTATACATGCAGTATTTATATAGTTATTGTAACACTATACCTGTGTTTACAGAATATTTCCATGATGGCAGGTCAGAGTAAGTTTCTATCAATTTATGCCACAGATATTAACAGGTAGAAAAAAGCAAATAAAAATAGAGGTATTTGAGTAGCCTTCGTGCATAAATCCCAAACAATTAACCTTAACAGCACAATAAAAATGATACTTCAACCCAAAGGAAGGTCAGTATATTAGTGTAATTAAACAATATATTTTGATATATAAAGTACATTTGTCAGATTAAATGCAATTATTTTGAATACAAGTGGTTTGTCTAAAGCGTAAGGCATCATGTTGAATATGTTGTAATTTCTACAAACACGCACACACACACACACACACACACACACACACACACACACACATATATATAAATGGCCAAAGCAACTGGAATATTTTCAGTGTATGCTCCACATACCTCTTTCACAAATATATTTCACTACTTTATCAAATTTTAACACATCACGCTACTTTCTCGTGTCAGTCATTAACCTAATAAATGTTTTTTGTATGTGGATCAGGGCTTTAGAAGCTTTTGAACTAAAAAATTAACAAACACATTTGCTATATATAACATTTACTTTTTTCAATTTGGAGTATATTGAAAAGTAAACACTTTGATGGGAACCACCTGGGCTCTGTTGACTCTCTGAAACTGAAACTCTGAGTCTGCGGCATTCGATTTCCCTGAGTTTTCAAATTATCCAGCGTCCTCGCCAAGTGCTACCAGCTGAGTACAGCAGGGGACTCCAAGCAGAAGGACAAACCAGTCAATTCTTCAACATGGAGAATGGGACCATGTGAGACAGAATTAAAACCTAAGGATCAATCACAGCCAGTTGAGCATGTAAATGCTGGACAATGAGTCTGACCTGTTCTCTCCTACCACCAACGCCAGAACTACTATTAGGACTGGACAGCCATGCGAGGTGGCAGGTTTTTCTGAAACATACGGCCAAACTCAGATATACACAATAGGTACATTAAAACAGTTATTATCAATAATGGACGCTACGTTTACAGACAAAGCCAAGGATGCAGAAGCAGCCCTCTTCACCAAAAAATATAAACCCAAAGGGATAAATCTAAATAAACATTGCCATATTCTGTGCAATATTATGTTGCTTTTCATTGGTGCAATAGAAAACATGGGAAAACGGTTAGTGTGATATTTGAGCACATTTTTATTTGGCTACAGTTCTTATTAAAGTCATAGCATACATTTTATTGTTGTGGACAAATTTTTATGCAAGGTTTTTTAGAGACCGATATACCTGCAGACCTGACCCATCACTGCAACATTCTGACATGTGTGCCCTCTGAAACACCTGCAGTTAATGAAAATCTGCACTCAGAAATTGACCAGCTGAGCTGCACAATATATGGTTTTGGTGAATGCACAGTTGACACAGTCGGCACTGGTAGATTACAGGCATATTATTAGGTGTTGTGCAGCTTCCCATTGATTATCACAACAGCAAATCATGTGGACTGTTAAACACAGCATTATATAAATTGATAAAATGTAATATTTTTGGTCAACAGCAGTATGCCACTTGGGAATTAAATCTGCAGTTCTCTGGCTTTGAGTCTTTGATATACAATGCAACTCTATCAAAGGATTGGCTCTTTTGTTTGGGAATTGCAAATTCCAGCAATTAGCAATTTCTCTCATTCACTGCAGATATTAATGCAGTCTTTGACTGCAAGAAAAGGGAAGCGGTTTGTAAAGATAATAAACATTAAGCACTGGATTTAGTTACTATGGCCTCTAGGGAAACATTTCTATTTGTGATAGATAATCGTAATTCAATGACAATGCTTCCTGATTTAATGTATTTTTAGCCTTTAAAATAAATAATGTTACTAGTCTGATATTCAAAATACAGTTTTTGCTTTCAATGAATTTTTGTGGCAAATAAACTAATGGAAGCCACCATTCACCAAGCCACTTCTCAGTAAGCAAAGGCTTGAGTGGACAGGGCAGATACTTATACAATTCACTGCCATAGAAAAGGTGTCAGAAAAACTGTAGACCAGGGATCTCACCCATAAATCCTGGAGAGCTGTGGTATCTGCATATTTTTGTGGTGTTCTTTAAATCAGAAGCCATTTTAGACATTGGAATCCAGGTGTGTGGACTCTTTGGCTCTTCTAACAAATCTTTTTTTAAAGTGACTTAAATTCTGAAACACACCAAAAACTGTCAGGAATCAGGCAGGGACTCAAGCACAGAGACAGAGTAAAAGACACAAAAGGTTATATTAAGTTAAGCAGAGATCCAAAATCCAAAAATCTTATTCAGCGTTCATACAAGGGTCAAAATCAGAAAGGCACAGAAAAAGTGCATAATCACAATTAACAAGAGAAGTCAAAAATGGACAAGCAAAAGTAAAAAAAAAGAAGAAAAAAAACAGCATATAGGCAAAAATCACAAGTCAAACAAACAAGCAAGGTCATACACAGGAAGCAGTCAGGCAGCAGAAACAGGCAGGTTGCAAAACAGACAAAACTGACAAAAAACCATCAGATACCACAACATTCATTGGATGAAATCAACACAGCTAATGGGTTGTGATTAAGGCAAATGGTTTTGTAAGCCAGAGATAGAACAAAAAGTGAAAATGTGTCATTTTAATCAACAACTGGCCTTAAACTGCACTACCTTACAGATGCTTTATCTTTTTGTTTTTAAGGGGGGAGAGGGACGCACAGTAGTGTTACATCTGCCAGCAAATAAGCCACTTAGAAACACAGTAAATATGCACATTTAGACAACTTTGCATTTTCAAGATCTCCCATTAATGCACACCTCCCCTTCTTTGTTCTGTGCTTTGAGTCCATCACCCTTTTCTGTTAGCCTCCTCCTTTCCTTTCCCGAATGTCCCATAGATCTCAGTGCTGATTTGGGGTCCTGCAATTACCCTGTTCACAGCCAAACTGCTAGGCCGGCTGTAAGCAAGCTGCCAGCCAAAGACGCCATCACTCCTGCAATCAATAGCCCTCTCCCCTGTGGGCTGACTGTGTTTCTGGGCGTTGTCTACAGTTTGTAAAGTGTAGCTTTTCCACAAGCCTAAAATCCTGGCTCTGTCTGAGGACAAAGTTTGAGGGCAGAACCGAATGTGTGCCCTTGCTGTGGCCACATATGGATCATAAAATAAAAATCCAGTCCCTCGAAGAGATAATCACATTTTTCCCTCCTCAAGCAAATATAATTCATAATTATCCTGAGGGAAGTCTGAGCTAGTTTTGGTTAAGCCTGGGCCTGATTTAATTTCTCATTCCAAGAAAAATAGAGCTCTTTTAATGGAACACCATTTGAAAATTAATACCATGTCTGTATCTAGATTGAAAGTTTTATTTTTTCTCCCAATGACATCAGGGGGTGGTTTGAGCATGAATGACTTAAAAATAATAAGATGACAACATTTATGTATTTATTTATTTATTTATGTATTTATGTATTTATTTATTTATTTATTTATTTTTTTGCTGCGCAGCTTTTAACTTACCAGGCTTGAGCAGACCTGAGCCCTCTCGGTGCATGTGTGTGTGCTATGAGTCCACGCCTCGCTCAGCACAGCAAAAATAGGGAGAAAGCCACACGGTTGGGAGAGCAAGGGAGGATTGTGCCTCTGTAGGTTTAGTTGGAGTGCATTGCCAGAGGGAATGGCACAGCAGTCCAGGACCCTATGCAAAGGGCTTAAGTGTTGTCAGGAAACAGTGAGGCTACAGTACAGAATAAGCTACTTCTTTGACTGGAAAGGTTGCAAGTGCAATTCCAGTACTGGGTAGTCCCTCACCTGAATTGCTTGAGCTAATATACAGCAGTAAAAACAGATAATATGCCAGGAAAGTCCACAGTACAATTTCAAAATTTTAATGAGGGAACAAGTACTTCCTCTCTGATATATAGCCTGTAGCATTGTTATCATGCAATTGGTGGCATGTCTGTACTTAACACTGTTCAGTGCTTTTCGCACTTTGTGTTAAATTGGCGTCTATGTTGCCATGGGGTCATACCTCATTTCCACAGGGCAACAGAATGCTGGGGAATCTGTCAACTCCACAACCACTAACATCCTACCCCCAGAGGGAGGGGTGTGTGCTCTGTTCTTATTTCACACAAATCATGGCTTGCCCACCTGTTCCCTGCAGCAGGTTCTGCTTTGTTTACCTGTCAATCAGGAAGGGGCGTGTCGATAGCAACCTTAGCTTCACTAGGATCCACCCAAGCTACAGGTCCATTCAGCTGAATCAGGAAATTTGCAGCAGAATCCCAAGTCACTTTCAACATGTGGCCTTACTGTAAAAGAGCATCCCCAAAACCAACCCACACCCCCACCCCCCACCCTCCCGATTGAACTGATGTCATGATCCGCTTGTATTTGTCTTGCATTCTGCTGCCATTATTTCTTTTTTCCCTTTAGGGTGACTTATATGATCCACACTGTGTGTGTGTGTGTGTGTGTGTGTGTGTGTGTGTGTGTGTGTGTGTGTGTGTGTGTGTGTGTGTGGGCGGAGGGGAACCCAATCACTCAAAATCAACATTGGCATTCACCAGCTTCATTTGCAACAAATCCGGCTCCAACGTGAAGGCACATGCAAACATTTTGCCCTGCAGCAGAAGGTGGTGTGCGATTTCATTAAATGACTGTGGCAGCTGCTTTTTGACCCCCCAAGGGTGTGTGCGTGTGTGTGTGTGTGTGTGTGTGTGTGCGCATGTGTGTGTGTGTGTGTATGTGTGTGTGGTGGGGGGATGGGGGAACAGATTGTGGGTGTGGATTCAGCCAATCCTGTCATGAGACTGAGATCAAGTTTCAAATGGATGAAACTTCAATTTTTCCCTATCATTCCCTCATTTCCTTTCCCTCTCCTTCCAATTGACACATAATGCAGTGCAGGGGGAGACAGCCTTTGTCTCTTGCTTTTGTTCGTCCTTGCCTGAATGTGTCAGATTGTCTGGATTTCCCATGTGGACGAGCGATGTCTGGCCTGGATGACCCCTTTTGGGGTCACCAGATGGGGAGAGTGGGGATCTATATTAAACATTGGCACAGACATCCTGTAGACTCACTGTGAGGAGAAGTGTTAGGATGACGTAAACCCCTCTGGAATGAAGGAAAGCAGTTCTTAATCCCCTACAGGCAACCTATGTCTTTTAGAGCAACAGGTTCTGTACTTTAACTAGTCAATGACAATGAAGTTCATGTAGAACTGGAACTTCAGTATCTAAGAATTATGATTATATAAATGGACACATACTTTAGTCTTTTAAACCTACTGTTTTCAATGGCACAGGGGGAAGAAATGGCCATGATTTACACTGTTTTTATTACGTCTTTATAACACATTCATTGACATGTTGTAACAGGTCTTGAGAAAAACTTATGATTCATGAAAAATGGCATAGTGTTTAATTTAAGGGCATCCTTCTGTCCAAATTGTAAATTCTTCAGATGTCTATAAGTAAAGGCATTATAAAGGTCCCATGTTTCTTTTAATGCTTTGTTCATATACTGTGCATTCCATTACTATATTCATCCTCCAGGGTCATATGGGAGCCCTTTTCTCATTCTTCAGTCACTTCACTGAAAAGTGGAGTTTGTCACCTTAATTACATAAATTTGCCTTCACCTGTTTGCTATTTCCAGTAATTTCAAGACGCTCTGTTCTTTCTACATAAGAGAACTGTGAGGTTTTCTGTTTGGAGGCCAGCCAGGTCTGTATAGGAGAGGGCTTTGCATACGGCAAGACTTCACTTATCAACAAGGTATAATGTTCAATGTAAAAATCTTGAATTTTAAAATGGGGGCTATGGATGATGGGAAAATATATTCCAATAACTGCCCTGAGGAACCTGTTTGTTGCATGTGTTTGAAATTTTAATTAGACGTTGAGCTTTAGTTAGAGTCACTGCTGGGTCCGTGTAATACCTGTCAGTTCAATTTAAAGAAGCCCTAACATAAAAAAAATAAATAAAAAATACTGCTTCAGTTTTTCAATTTTCCATTCCTTTCTGTATAATCCCCTTTCTTCAAAATTCATCTTAAAATGGCATTTCTTTTACAGTTTTCACATTATAACCAGGAAAACAAATATCTAATCCCATGTTTTGCTTTTCTATACATTTGGATAGATTAAATGTGATTATAGGTCCATATATGGCCTCAGTGTACTACAAACATCATCAGATGCTTCAAGTCCTATTGTATAATGCCAACCAAAACTGTCCCTCCCTGGGTGAGGATGAGCCCATTCATGAATCACCCTGTGGGGCACTTGGCCACAAAAGATGCTTGCAAAGGCAAACGTCTTGTGTTCCTCTTTCAAGTTATGAAATAAATACCTAGCATGATATGGAAAAATATATGTGCATTTTATGGAAAACCTGCATATATACGTTTTGTTTCATCAGAAATGGACTTTTGCATTTTAAAACATCTGAATAATATGCCAAGTGAACAATAAATTAGGGATTTTCAAAATGTTTATATCATAAATATTAAGCAGTAGAAATGCTGACCCTTTTCTCTGGTCGAATAGTGCTGGTGTTCGGCAGGGTTATGCAGTGATTGTAAATAATATGCCCTTTGAGGACCTTCGGGTGGCACACATAGTAATGGCAAATGCTTGTGTTGTAACTGAAATTGGACCCACTACAATTATGAGTCCAGCCTCACCACTACTGGCTATGGCTGGTAGTCCACTTTAGATAAGCAACATCCGGCTTAGCCTTGTCAGGGTGAAATAGGGGTAAATTTGATTATTTTTACACTCTCTTTAATCCCCCTGGCGAGCGTAAAGCATTAGCTATGCCAGCAAAAGCATTAAATTACAGTTACACAGAGTGTCATGAATGGTAAAATAATAAGGAAAACACCTTTGATAAAAATTGATAAACCTTTCATAACGCTCTATGTAGTTATAATATTTTGCTGTTTTTACTGTTCATGAATTCTTTGGGAAGATAGTTATCATAAATTATTACCTGAAGTTATTTTGGAAGGGAGTGATGCCTACAGAGTTTATTTGGCCTACAGTTTGTTTTTAGATGTCATGAAGGCTTCAGAAAGCTTGCACAGCGTATTACATGTTTTGGAGAATGCTGTGCTTTGCAAATTTCACACAGCACTACTGGCCCCCTGCCGACACAATGTTGCATGCATAGTTGCTTTGGGCCTTTCAACGCAGCCATCATGGCACTTCAAACATGAGCATGTGACATGAGTAGCAGGGAACGCATAGAAAAGGCTGACTTGTCAACAGAGAGAAGCTGTGTGGAGATTGGACTGGGACCACCTGACCCTCATCCTGTCTCCACCTGGTCAATCCCCCAAAAGAGCCCCCAAGTAAATTAGCAGATTACAGCTATACCTCAGGCCTGAACTAAGTCTGGAGCTTGTGTCAGGGAACCACAGGAAACTCCAGGAGATACACAGTAAGGGCTTACAGAGAGGAAGGAGCCTTCATCGGGCACATCAATCAGATGTACAACCCTGCAGTGAGCAGCTCTGGGTATGCTGATGCATCTCTATGTACAGTTCATTAAAAATGTCCATCAAATCGATGGTATTAAGCAAAATCGTGTAGGTACATTAGAGCATGAGGAATCACAGAGCTAAAAAGTGCCTGTTTCTCCCCATGGACCATCTCTGACCAACCTTGATATAACTAAGGCTAAAATGAAATGGTCATTCAGGCTTTCAGATGGGCAGCTATTCTGTAAAAGTCTTCCTTAATACACATACAATAATGGCATACATCCTTGTTGCTTCATGTGTTGAATTATACTCAATATCCATGCCACATTATTATTATTAGTATGAGTATTGTTATTAGTAATAGTAGTAACAGCAGTAGTAGCAACAGTAGTAGTTATATCAATTGTAGTAGTACTGAAATTGAATGAATGATTCTAGGGTTTGGGGTTTAAAAAATGCTTTTTACCATGTTTTGGGAACAATTGGCTAAATTTCAGTAAATATCAGAAAACTGTGACCATGACTATTGTGCATAAACCTGACATTTTATTTTACAGGACCTCCATTCCATGCCAAGAGCAACTAATCAGGGGTCATTTGCATTGATCAAATCAGTCAATGGATTGCAGTAGATATTGAGCCACTTTGAAAAGCTCTTCATTTTTCTCAGTTTATTTGAAATTCTTGTTATTCCATGTGCCAACTAGTGTCAAAGAGCCCCCGACTGTGTCCCGCAGTAGGCAAACAGGTAATAAACATATATTCAGAGGCAGAGGTGTTGAAAGCACATGCCCGGTGTTGATTTGAGCGAGAGCCATGCAGATGGCATCCAGGAAATGGTGCGCAATTAAGTCGTCAAGAATGTAATTATCATTGACTTCATTCAAAGCCAGGTGTGCAATTATAGCTGCTTAACTTAACCCTTCAGTGTATGAGTGAATCTGGTTCTATGGTTCTTTATAGAGCCAGTGTTAACTCCAGAAATACATCCATTAACATTCATGAAGCTTCACCAAAATATGATTCATTTCAATATGCTGAAGCTTTCTTGTTGTTAAATAAATTACCTGTTGTATTTTCTCTTCCTCGTCACCCTGAATAATACAAATTGGTTAGATAGTTAGTTTTAAATTAGATACATAGAACAATAATGAAATCAAAATGAAAAAGACCACTTTCATCATCCAGGTGTTGTTTGTTTGATCTGTGCTCTGTTTTAAAAGCATGGTACAACTTGAATTGCATAAATCTTAACAATGCAGTTTACATTTTGATGTAATCTTCTGAAAAATATCCCTTTGGTGTAATGTCATTTCACTGTTTTTTCATGTAATTATAATATTGAATGATAATAATAATAGTTTTTCTGTATCTGTATATTTGATATATTTTATCATGTAATTCATCTAGAACATAATTACTGGGCTAGACAGCTGTATTGTCATACACATGCTCTCCTTACATGTAGACTATAATTAGATATATACACTACTGCTTGGCCACTTTTCACAAGATTCAAAATTTTCCTGAATTAAATTTTTTTCCATTCCAATGTTAGAGTTTCATGCCTGTTTACCTATGTGGGCCTCTCTAGATTAGCAGCTTGCTCTTTTGTTGATTAACAGTTCCATAATCATCACATTAACAGCAGTACTCCGAGGCAGTTGTTTTTAAAATGTGCCTGAACAATGATTCAACAAAAATGGGGGAGCTGGCTGTGTCCTGGCAGCCACTGAAACATGCCAATACATTTTGTATAAAAATCACAAAGGTATTATGAATATCAAAAGAATCCTCAAATACAGGGGAAATGAATATTATCATTACACACAGGAGTGTGTTTGATGGCCATTACTAGGATCTAAACTAGCGAATAGAATAAATGTTCAGATATAGCCCCTCGTTGAGAGTCTCACAGCAAAGCTAAGGGTTCTCCTGAGTTAATTCCATTAGTCAAGGATATTTTCATCTCAGAGAATATTTTCTCTTTGGCATCCAAATTAGCACTTGAACAAAGGCAGCCTTGGGATCTGTTCCTCCTGCCTGCTAATTGGCTAGTTTGGGGATTGTTGCTCTAAAAAGATTTCCCTCTTAGGAGTTGGCAGCAGTAGGAAAAACACACACACCACTTCCCTAACCAAGCCATTGGTCCCTGAATAGAATAGACACACACACACACACACACACACACACACACACACACGCACACATACGAACACACGCTTACAACATAAATCAAATTAGCCGTCCTCTTCTGGTTGGCTCAGGCTGTGGGTTGGTAATGACCAATGTGGTCAATCTGTCAACTGCGTAGAAGTGGAGTGAGGCAACAGGCTTGGACGGTAGGAGAGGCATAAAATCAGAATGCTCAGATACCAAGAGAACTGGGTTCACAGCTGTTGAGAAGTGGCAGTAAAGTGAATTTAGCACCCCAAAATAAAGAAAGGCCACAGACTTCTCCAATCCAGATTATAACTATTTACAACACAGAATGATGTTAAGTAAGTACAACCCCTGTAAATTTGGATATGGATGTTTGATTTTCCTTTTGTACTGATCGATGAAGAAAAATTAATTTACCAAATAAAACTGGGAAATCATGCACTGCAATCATTTGTACAGTTTAAATCAACAGAAATGCAATTCCCTTGTGTGGCACACCCCTACATTTACCATTCCATGACATTGCTAAAATTAGATCCAGGTGTACCAAAATACAGTTGACCCTCCCACATGGGGGTTAGGGGCTCAGCCCCCCCCCACCCCCATGATGTGGGAAAACCATGTAAAAATGTGTGCATATTCATGGTAGTAAATGATAAAATACATTAATATTATTCATATATGTTATGCATTTATGAGTTACTAATTTTTTAAAAGTTTTCTTTATTTTTCGTCTGCTACGCGCATCTGCAGTGCTATGTGGTTTCCCATACAGGGCCACAAAGCTCCCAAAAAATTCCCATTTAATTGTTTGTTGCCGACCCGCAAATAATCGAAGCTACGATGTGGAGAGCTGCAAAGTGGGAGGGTTAACTGTTCAATTCAAATGTTTAGAATATCATTGGAGAGCAGTCTGGAGGGCCCTGCCTCATCTAAAGATAGGAAACCTGTTCAGATTTTGATAACAAATGAGGTTCTCAGAAGCTCTCAAAAGAAGCCATCACAATACCATTCTCCAGCAATTTGTGTGCTTTCTTTTGCACATCATTATAGGCATATAGACACATACAAATAAAAATCTTTCTGTCACATAACATATGCAGACACGCACATAACATGTGCGGATACATATACATATGCATGCACACTTGCCAAAACATACAAATGTGCAAACAAGAAAAAACAGGCTCACATACATAAAAACGTGTGTGTGCATGTTCAAGCACAGACTCGCACACACACAGTATCTAGTCCTCTACATCTCTCTCAGTCATTTTAATGTTCGGTCCCTCTCACTTTCTTGTACTTATTTGCTTTTCCTCTTTGTCTCTTTGGTTCTTTCTCCCTCTCCTTCCCACCCCTGCTGTAGTCTCGAGGGTGGAAGGGAGGATGGGGGGGTCCACTCATATCGATCTGCCTAATGGTTCCTCAGTAAGGTGGTGTCCCAGAGAGTGTACTGAATCCATGACTGTGGTCTACTTGCAGCCTATCAAACCATGTCGTCATCACCTTTAGCTTTTCAGCCTCACAGCTCAGCTTTCTGTTTGCACATGCTTACACCACACCTTGTTCGCTGCAGGCAATGTCTGCTCCAGGCTAGAAAAATGACAGGAGGGAGGCAAAGACACCAAGTGAACTGATTTAACTTCACTGAATAAGAAACAGATACTAGGGAGATTGAGACAGGATAATCATGGAATTATCTCTTGCATTTCTTGCAGTTTAATTTGAACCAAAAAAATTCCTGTTGACAGTACAAAAAAGTTTGTGTTGTTGTTGCTACTCTATGAGCTAAAGGGGTCTAACATTGTTTGGGTGTTATCATAAGTGTTGTCTCCTGTAATTTGAGCCTGTTGTATTTTTATTCTTTGTGAACTGTGACCCAGTGTGAAATGCAATGGCATGGTAGTGTTATTTTTGTTAGCCTTCCAACAAACAAATACAGCACAATTTACTACATGCTCTGTTGTTGCTCCAAGCCCACTGGTATAACCTACTGTAAGTCAAAGGTGTTCTGATAGTGAGAAAAGTCAAAAACCATACACTGTATTTTCAGTTTCATTTAGCAAATGTGAATTGAAATAAACCTCAATTTCTTCTTGTTTTTCTCGGTATAATTTATGGATTATATTTATGCTATTGTATAGTTCCAGCATTTTAGAAAAAATACAATATTTTATCATTGATTTGTGGTGATTTGCTTGTTTTTTTAGCCTTCAGGTCCAGTCCAAATCATACTTGTGTTATGTTTAATGCACATTACGCAGTGAAGCTTACAAAAGACAACAATATAATACATGTATGGAATTGTAGCATCGACAGAGTCGACAGATCCCGGTGATGCTTATGTGTTCCCTTTCAAAATCCCCTTAAAATCCAGTGTGTCATTGGACGAATCGCGGTACTTCTTTAAAATGTTGCTGCGTATGTTTCTTGTTCAGAGTTTCTCTGAGTTCACCTTGAGGGAAAAGTCCAGCAACAATTTGTATCATTGAAGACCAACTCATAAAATAATAATTCGACCACATTAGATATGGTTCTATCAACAGTTTTTCACTTCCAGTGAAATATAATGTATCTCTTGTACTGTGTGATACAAAATGAAGCCATGGAAATCGGAGGATCAGAAAAAAAACTTTAGGTGAATACTCGTGTAATCAAGTGTGAGTGTGTGGAGGTAAAGGGTTAACATCAAAGCAAGAAGACTGAGAACCGCCTTTGTGTATGTGTGTGTTTTTTTTTTTTTTTTTGAATTGAGCGTCAAAGCAGGATAAAGGAATGCACTGAATGTGTCACGAGCTCGGGGATGATTAATTGAATTTTGACACCCAGTTTGGCTGGTGCTGAATTGAACCGAACACAATAAACCGTTTGTGCTGGCCAGATCACTACACGCGCTCAAACATAGCTCGCCGCTGAGCGCCTTACCACCGCGGGAGGGGGGCTTCAGAGAGACCTTACACAGGTTGACCTCGTTTTGCCATAATCAAAACAGCAGTGCCTCCATGGCCGCGAGCGTGTCAGTTACAACCAATGCTGCCTGTCGCTTGCTGAAGACAACTCGATGTTTCAAGAAACACAATACAGACGCCTGTGGGTAGTGCCTCAGTGATCCTTCGGTGGCGTATCCGCATTATTTAAAAAGCAGTGCAACTATCAGAACCCGAGTTGGGGAAATCGATTTTTGTTGCTTTTAGAGATTGTGCCCAATTGCAGTGCTAGAGCTTGTGCGGCATCCCTGCATACTGCTGAGCGGTGGCTTCTTGCCTCTCACCGGTCCTGAAGGGAGCACTGAGCAGCACTGGACAATCTGGACCCTTGCAGCGAGCCTCAGAGTCCTGCATCCCCCTCCACCAATCAGCTCTCTTATAATAACTGCTCCCTCCTATTCTGCTCCCTTGCCAAGCAAAGCAACCACGTGATCATAACCAGGCTGGAAACCTGCTGCTCGGATCCAGCTGAACAGAATCGGCGAGGTGCGGAAAAGGTAGCGGAGGGGCGCTGCGTGGTACAGCAATTGACTGCGCGTCCAGATCGCGTGCAGGTCCCGAGCGGTCCGGCGTATGAAAGGCTTGTTCTGCCAGTGGATTTTACAACTGCAGTTGTCTTCCCCGTGGGATTTATTGACATTTTCTATTGTTTTCTTCCTCTTTTATTTTTATTTCCCGTTCTTATAGGAAGCACCCTACCTGCCTGCTTTCCTACCTAACAACTGACCTACCCGAAATCATCCTATTCCCATCGCCCCCACCCCCTCCCTCCCCCTCTAACCTCAGCCCTGAACCCCTTCATCTTACAGCTGGACAATCTAAGAAAGTCGGGAGGATCCGTCTATAGCCCACAGTCCTTCATGGGGCTCCCTTCTTTGATCGGAAAATGTGTTTTACTTCGCATTTGAGCTCGCCGCTGTCGCCACTCAAGCTAAGATCGGAGTTTCTGGTGAATGTCTGCAATTTTTACCCGCGTCGCTTGTGTTTTCGGGGGACGCCGCTGAACTGAGATGGGTTTCTCGGTGGCAGCGCTAGAGCAGCCTACACGCCCGCAGCAGTGGAGCAGGACTCTGGGAGACTGGGTTTTGATCGCGGTGGTTTCTTTCCTCGCGACTTTACCTGTACAGCAACTTCGCGCTTTCCCTTCTTCGCTGAGCGACTGTCAAACGCCTACTGGCTGGAACTGCTCCGGTAAGAAGAATAAAATGCTGACAGACGGCGATTGTCCAGTCTAATGTCCAACTGTCCGTTCAATGTGTGCATGTGCGATGTGTGATCTTAATGTGCAAACAGGCGTGCGTATGTATGTGTTCTGTGCTGAATTATAATGCTTTGACTTCATAGCTTATCTAAGCAATTTGATAAACAGATTCAATACATACAAATTTAGGGGTGTCAAGGCATCGGTTTATGACAAGTGAAAACATGAACATGTAAATGTGTTATAACTGAACCGATTACGAAAAATGCACTGCATCCTAGCGTTGGAGTCAAAGCGATTTTTGACCACGGAGTGTCTCGGATTGTCTTAATTGTCCTTGTTAAATATTTCGTGCTTTTTAACTGTAGCTCTAACAGGCTGCGATTAAAGAAGCGACAAGTAATATTATTGCGACAATTGGATATTTAAAAGCCTGACTTGTGTGTTGGTTTTGCGTCGATATTATTATTATTATTTTTTTTTTTATTATTATTATTATTATTATTATTCGTTGGACATACCTCAAATATGCTTGCTTGTCATTGGCCAATTGTAACTAAATATTTTCTGAAGCTGCACTGCGTTCAGAAGACGTTCCCCGCGGTCTTGCAGGTATTCGGAATGTTGGGTTGTCAAAATTCGAATCCAGTTGATAGCAATTGTTTTGTCGATCTCAGTACCATCTAATTATAACTGATGTCTCACAGTATCTAGCCTTTAATTTCTTTAGTTATCTTCTGCGATCATTGTGTTCGGTTTTGTTTGATTCTTGAGCACTAAAAAATACACAATAACAGCTTCTGTCCAAGTTTTGAGCAGCGAAGGTAGGTAGCTAAAACGACGAACCTTAGAATAAGCTATAGTCATATGTTGTTCTTGCATTAGCGGTTGTATTGCTCATACATTCCTGAATGTAAAGCTTGCAGTTTGGTGGCACACCGGTTGGTTCCTTATTGCATAGCTGGAGGTAATTTCAGTCCCGACAACACAGTCAATGTGGATCTAGTTCCCACCTCACACAGTACAAAGTATTGCACGCACTGGATACAGGTAGACTTAGGGGATGTTGCATTTTTATTTTACTTTACTTAATAGATGCGTCTGTTTTTTTTTTTTTTTTCACGCAAAAACAATTCGAATCTAGCAGTTACAGAGTCATTCTAACTGCCTTGCGGTTCAGTTTATTATTATCCTCGATTTAGGTTCACCGCCCGGTAGCGCAACTTCAACTATGAACCTCTACACATTCCTGGGCTGTGTACTGTAAACATGGTTTGCCTTTTCCTGCCAAACCAAGAAAAGTTAAAGTGGCGGCAGTAAGAGTTAAAGTCTGCGTCCCCTCCGCATTTTCATTCTGTCATTTGCCTGCGTTGTCTGTTTTTATTTTCAGCCTCATTGCAGCTCTCCAAATAGTTCCAAATACAATGCTACTGTCGAGCACCGCGCATTGAACAGAACGCATCGCTAATGTGTTAAGTGTGTTCTTTATTACTAGTTATCCTTAAGGCTCAGTAGGAGTAATTCCTTAAAATAAAGCCGTGTATCGGCTGTATCCTTACTTTAAAGATTGTCTGTTTTAATAATTCAAAGTATCATGTTGGCATTATAGTATATCTTCCAGGCAACTTTGGACGGTGGGTTTATTTGGAATAAAAAAAAAAACATCCAGATTACATTTAAGACTGATTGGAACTGAAGGCCGAACCACTTGGAACCCTCCCTCACCAACTGAATTCCGGTTGGAAACTAATTCGAATTGTTGGCCACAATGATTACTAACCTTAACCTGAAAAAAAAACATCTCCTTACTAAGTTTGTACAAAATAGTTGGCTTTAGAAGCCGTTTTGCGTGATTCAAGGTTTGGGTCTGTTGTTGTAATTAGACTGTTGTCCGATCATGAACATCCACATTCCCTGTGCTACAGCGTGAGTGGAATTTGAGCATACTATAACGTTTCGCTTCATCTGTTGCGCCTAAACTGAAACTGAGATGATATAGCTGGCACCGTCTTTTGAGAAAACGGCACGAATAATAAGCGCATATTGAATCACCAGCTGAGTATCACAGCTGAGGTATGGGAGTCTCCTGTACAGCGATGGTGTTTTACTTATATGATGATGGCTTGTATGGACAATCAGGCAAAATTAGTATGAGTAAAATCATATATTAATATAGATTAAATTGTCTGGGTACATTTTAATGTAGTTATTAATTTATGCATTTATCCACTCATCTGAACACAAAGTAGTTTGCTCTTTACAATGGCCATGGCATTTGGTTTACATTGGTTAGATTCTTTAATCCGGTGCATTTTGCACTGGTATTTGTAACTAGCCAAAATAATCTAAGTGCAATGCGTATTGACCATCGCATTCAATGAAGAGCCCATATCAGTTAAATCTTTTTGATGCATGATACAGAGAATAATTCATTGTTCACAAATGTACACCTAACGACAGACAGAATCCGGGTAATGAGTCACGATTTCTCACTCCCAGGATCAATTTAATAGCTGTTAAGAACGGATGACCCATTGTTCACACATGCGTATTACACAATCACGCACAATTTTTAAACAGAGAAAGGACGGTTTAAATCCATTTCAGATTTTTTAGTGTCTTAAAATGGCTAACTACGCCACATTTAATATAGTTTGTTCTCCATTATGTATTTAGACACTTGCAGTCGTGTACAAGATGGGCTTCATACCCCGATTCGTTCTGTTAAACAGATGAAATATACCTCTTGTGAAAAAAGAATAGCCATCATCGAGGTTACCAGGCATTACTGAGAGAAAATTACCTTCCATTATCTTACATATCCAGTAAATCTCTGTGGAAAGTTGCGTAGTATCGCCTGGTCTTCCTGATCCAAGGCCCAAGCCATAGCCAGCCGACACATACTTTTCTTCGTGTCGCCTGTCTCACTTGTATTGAAGCGCAGCAGGGGCCAGTAATTTGACGCTGTTCTATTGAGGAGAGACAATTAAAACTTGGTGCCGAGGAATATTAAAAGCTTGAAATATGCATGAGGTCAAACGGATACGGTCGCTATCGCTTAATTCTTTATTTATTTGGAAATACTTGAAGATAGCTAATCGCACGACACAGTACCAGCGTTGCGCTTTTAAAAAATATGTTTTTTCTAACTGTCTGGCCTGGATGGCATGAAATGTTTTTTTAATCTAAATAAAATTTGGATTTTTTTTTTCTATTTATATAAAGACCCACGTCCGGTGCCTTTTTTTTAAATGCCAGTGGGATGCTGTCAGATAAAAAGATGGTACAGTATTGAGGAATATGCATATTTGTGTCCCAGTTCGATTATGCAGTTTATTAATTGACTCGCTGGCCATGAGTTGGTGATCATTTTGATTATCATTTAGAATTATTAATACATTTTTGAGATACATTTTGTGATGTTGCCATAAATCAAATTAGCTGATGTAGTGAAGGAATCAATGATACTTGGAGGCCAATAATGGACCAAAATAACCATGCAGTAAGGTTTTCTGGTAAAGGCTACCATGAAGGGGTGGCGACATTACTACTGCATGGGTTACCAGCACCATACAACAACAATTATAACTCAAATTCAGTACATACAGCTCCAGATATTTAATCCTCTTGCTAAACAGTCTCTAAGTAGGATATGTTCACCAAAACAATAATCCTCTAACTGTATGGGCAAAATAAATTAATTATGGCAATACCATTTCTTTTCATGTCATTGCTTCTGATGTTTTGCAACTGACATGACAATTAAGTGACTTTAGGAAGGGATTGCATGTTTTATTTAATTGGTCCCAGCTCTGGTGTGTGGGTCCCCAGTTTCAGATCCTAATCAACATATGTATATATTATTTTGCATTTTGCCCTTAGTAAAATAGAACTCCTAAGAATTGTCTGCCACCATGATGCAGGTCATGAATAAGGCCATGGGAGCAAGCCTGCTAAAAAGAAGAATAAAAAGAGGTGTATAGAGGTGTATGGACTATACATTTACTAATATTTTGTTTGTTTTCTAATATATATTTTTATAGTGGGACAGAACAACATCTAGAGTGTCACATACATGCTGGACAGTTGGTATGTTGGCAGTTATCATAAATTTATCACCATTTTAATCAATTATGTTTGCCAGATTGTTCCCCCTAATTATTCACTTTAATCCTCAAGTTTTATCTTCTGGCACCTCAGTGGAGTTTAACCTTCAAATTGATCCATTCTACTGATATGTATAAGCAGGATTTATTATAACTTTGTGTAAAATTCAATTAAAGTTGAACAGAATACGTTGAACTACAGAGAATGTAATGCAAAACTAAGAATGTTACTTCAGTTTCATATATTTAATACAATTCAGATAGAACACCAATTTTATATGACCAATTTATTGCATGTGACACTAAGAAATGCATCTTTCTCAGAATGCACCCATATTGACATCTGATCTGTTCATCACTGGATATAGGCTTTGCCTTAGCTGGAATACTAAGTCCCAAAACACATACCAGTTAAGAGCAGGAACTGTGAAGATCCAGTAATTTTTATGCTCAAACCAATCTAAAACCAATCATGTTTGTCAGATAAGGGATCATCCAGATCACATAAAGATCAACAGATGTGCAGGTTGACTGCCATGAACTGATGCAGGAAGATTTGAACAACTGACCATTTTAAAATGACACCGTGGTACATTGTGAGAAAGTTTAACTGTTAAAAAGAAGTAATTTATAGTATACATGGTGTTGACCATTGTGGAACTAACGTCTGGCAGAGGTACTGATAAAGTATTTTTATTTTGCCCATTCAAAAAATGTAACTATGCTAACTAACAACACAATTTTAATTTTTAGGCATACCAATCACTGAAAAAACTTTGGCTGTTTTGCATCATTTGGTCAATAAATCATTTTGTACTGCCACAGCCTTCTGGTCAGAAGGACATGTTTTCACATTATCCCCATTGCAAGCATACATTTCTAGATTAATCTTATTTAATGTATACTAGATAGCAATTCAGATACATGTCTGTATTTCTTGTAATCTTACTATGTTTATCTAGGGTGTCCAGTCACTGCACTCAAAATGCCTGAAAATGCATTTGAATAAAAAAAGGTGACTTTATTGTAGCACAGCATTTCAAAATTTCACAAAAGAGATCTGAACATTTCATTATCAAAATGTGTTGATGTTTCAGTTGCTGTTGATTATGATTTTTTCAACATAATGCTGCGTTTATCATTATAAATCCATTCAGTGGAGCTTGACCACTGTTGAAGTACAAGTAGCAAGTGTTAATAGCCATTATGAGATAAATTGATCTAGGATAAGGCACCCTAGTTTATCTATACTTTCTCCCATGAGATGGCTGCCCACACTATCACAGATTATTATATTTAACAGTAAAATGTGCAAAGGCGTAGTTTTTTCCTCCAAATATAAACCATTCCAGATGTAGGAAATCAAGTAAAATACAACCCCAGGCCATATGACTTTCTTCTACTGTTCAGAAGTCTAGACTTGTGTTCATTACACAATGTTATGCATTGTTGCGTATCAGCCTTAGTTAGAAGTGGTTTTCAAATGGCGGCACTAGCATAAAAATCATATTTGTGAAGCTTGCAACATAATATCTTTCAAAGTCACACTGAGTCACAGAGACATGGATTCTGTGGTCATATTTGAGGCCACTGTGGTTTTGTGCAACTATTGTGTTAAGCATCCATCTATCCCTGTCCATACAGGGATTCCATATGAACACTATATATATATATATATATATATATACATATATGTACACACACACACACATACACACCATTTATATTTCTGCAGAGTTTTATCAACATATTGTTTCATTATTCCTGACAAAGAGGATCCATTTCCTTTTTGCCTTACTGTGCACCTACGTATAAATCTTGATTTGATTTATATCAGGCACAAACAGAAAACACAGCAACAAACAAGTGTAGGCACAACCATATGCGGATACAGCCATACTTCATGTTTTCACAGTTCCATGGTATTGTTGTCATCTAGCTATAGTCATGAGTATAACCTCCTTTGTAATAAATGTGTACATGTTATAACCAGCTAAAACAATGAAGCTAGATAGCTAGCTTGCATAAGTGATCGAAAGCCAGACATATAGATTACAAATAATACATAATCAAGCACAGCCACTGGTGTACATTTGCTTGTATAAAAACAAATGTTGTTATGGTAGCTGGTCATTGTAGTCCAGATCAGCACAGTAATACATTTTTAAATAAATTAGTCTGTCAGAATGCTCTATTTAGGTCATTTGAACTGCCATATTCATTTTCTGGCAGTAGTATGTATTCCAAAGCAATCAAAATTTCTGTAGCACACAATCAAAGGCAGAGATAATTTGAAAAGAGAATTTCCTGTTCAGTGTTCAATGGTCATTTTCAGTCAAAATCAGCTTTTTACCAGCCACAATCTTGTTTTGAAATTGGTTTTAAAGTTCAGACTTAATTTTTAACATCTGGTTAACATCAGCAATGCATAGCAAAAAAATCCTACATGCATAAACTATAAAACTGCATTTCCTGTTCAGCAGACCTCATGTTTCATAGAAGTGAAAACAATTAAATAAAACAATTTACTAATGAGCATGCAATTAATCTCACCTCCTTGGAAGAAATGACCTGGATATATATATATATATATATATATATATATATATATATACACACACACACACACACACACACACACACACACACACACACACACACACACACACACACAAATGTTAATTATATTTGGACTTATATTTTCATTTATGCATGAGCTGCAAAGCCCTGTATATCCATAATATGTAAAAGTCACTGTTTTGGGAAGGGATTTCATCACTCAAAATGCTGAATAACTCCCACTATTTGTTTTTTACTTGTATGCTCAAGTCCCATGCCCCCAGCTATGTGCTTCTGTCTCTTACTTTCTATCCTTTTTCTCCTTGCTTTGTTAACATCATCAGTGCTACTTGTTCTTTCTCTCATAAAAATATAACATACATGACTCTGTGTATGGTGAGTGACTGCATGTAGTGATGTGATACAGTCAGTGATGTCCTTTTTTGAACCCAGAGAGTGTGGGGTTGAAAAGGCAAAGGAGATAAATAAAATATTGAGAGGGTCAATTGGCCTGAAGCAAAAAGTAAGCTTAGGTATAATGTACATGGCACTACTACTAGTTATATTCACTCTTGCATAATCATTCACATGGTGAGTGCATTGTTTCCACATGACTACAAGCTTCATCATTTGCAAACCAGTCTTTTTGATGACTCATTTTCATCCAGGGCCCTGGCGACATCACATTTGCAGAATTCCACTTAGTATTACCTGCTTATCACTTCTCTTACTCTGTTTTGAACATTTTATTCACCAGTATCACTGTTACAGTACAGTAAGCTCCTTCCTGTCACTGCAACATCCTTGGTAAGTTCAGGAGAGCACAGGTTAGCACACATCCTCAGCCAGTTCAGGAAAGAGCAGGTTAGCATGCATCCTCAGCCAGCCAGCATCCTCAGCCAGTTGAGGAAAGAGCAGGTTAGCATGCATCAGCCAGTTCAGCCAGTTCAGCCAGTTCAGGAGAAAGAGGAGATGCATCCTCAGCCAGTTAGCAGGTTAGCATGCATCCTCAGCCAGTTCAAGCATGCACCCTCAGCCAGTGCAGCATGCATCCTCAGCCAGTTGAGGAAAGAGCAGGTTAGCATGCATCCTCAGCCAGTTGAGGAAAGAGCAGGTTAGCATGCATCCTCAGCCAGTTCCGGAGAGAGCAGGTTAGCATGCATCCTCAGCCAGTTGAGGAAAGAGCAGGTTAGCATGCATCCTCAGCCAGTTCAGGAAAGAGCAGGTTAGCATGCATCCTCAGCCAGTTCCGGAGAGAGCAGGTTAGCATGCATCCTCAGCCAGTTCCGGAGAGAGCAGGTGCATGCATCCTCAGGCAGTTCAGGTGAGTGCAGGTTAGTGGGCATGTCATGCATATGCAGCCAGCCACTATTTCTTTTTGCACATCTGTTTACCAGCTGATTCATTTTATCAGAGAAATGTGCATCTTGTGCAGCTGTTGCAGACAGACTACTAGTTGTCTGAGGGGATGGTATTGCCCCACACAATTAGGTGGGGCAAACACTGCCAAGCAACACTCTCTGTCTCTGTTTAATACTTTTGCTGATTATCTGTCTCCCATCAGGGCTCCTAGCCACAGTCAGTACATACATGTTCAAGGTGCTATTGCAGACCCTTAGGCACATAACTGAACTAATAAGCCAGTGTTTCATGCAATTGTGACACTCAAGAGCCCATTTTCTGCCTTTTCATTTAAAATCAATCCACTTTTGTCTTTTCAGCAGTCATTGCTTACTGATTTGTTAGAGTGAAACTCCAATATCAATGCAGATTTAGTGTCTTATCATTGGGAGAACATGATCTGTTATGTGAGGCAAGCATTCCCCTCAACATTTGCAGAAGTGTAAAGCCTTAAAATCACAGATGAAGCAGTTTTCACAGATGAGAGTCAGGCTGAGTATAAAAAGGATATATATGAAATATCATGACTAGGTGCCGTTTGATAAAGAAATCACATGACAATGTAATTTTGTGAACAATCTTCAAAGCCCATACCCAGACAACTAGGGGAGTGGGAGGGGGAGGCAAATGCTATTCATCTAAAAATTCCCCAGTTTGATATAAAAAATATTTTATAGTGAGGATAAAAAATGCAAAAATATTAAACTTATTTGAGTTTCTTAACACTGTCCTGAAATAGCAACTGTCCCTTACAAATTCTATGTAACACATTTTTTTGACTTAAATCAACCTACTGACACAAATTCTTGTTGAAATGCACATTAATGATGTATAAATATGTTATGCCATGGTAATGAAGGCTTTGTACATGCTTTAGGAAAGTTTTGTAAATGCATTATATGTGTTAAATTTGATGTAAGTTTTTAGTCATTCAGTTAATTTACACTAATTTGCATCAATTTAAATCCCTGTATGCAATATGAAATGTACCAGGGTAAAAAGTAGTCCTTCTTAAATCATGACTGCACTTGGACTCATGGTAAATTTTGAAAGTCGCCGGTAGAGCTGCAGTCCTGGATGGTAGCCCTACATACAGTGCACGAATTGGACTAATTTCCCACAAGTGGAGGGATTAGTGATGTCTGTGTCTTTGCAGGTACAGCAGGAGGCTTGTGTGTGGGGGCTGGGGGGTTGGGGGTCAGCAGCGATTAACCTTGCACGCTCTGAGTGAAACGCCAAGGTTATCCATCTCCTTTTAAACCCCCTCCTGTCGCAAAACAGTTGGCGGTCTGTGCTGCAATTATCGCTGTTCCGTTCCCCCCTCTCTTTTCCTTTATTTTTGAAAAAGAACCAAAACTGCTCCATTTCAAACTGATGGGGAATTAAAGAAAGCACTAATAATAGCTTTTGATTGTACTGGCCCATCTGTCTTGAAAGACACTAAAGTGCCTGGTGCTCACCCCTCACCAACAGCAAAAGTCTGGGGCGGGCATTCCAATACGAACACTGCAGACCGTGCAGAATACAAAAGAGGCCCAAGTGAGATTTTGACCACATTCAAGAACCTAGTTGTAATAAAATATAGGTTAATGTGGCCAGCTGCTGCGGCATACAGTAAGAGAAACAGAGGACACTTTGGACATGGTCTAAAAGGTGATGCCCCATAGAGGGACATCCAGACACAGCCATCAATGTAAGCGTAAGCTAAGGAACAGAGGGGCAGAGATGCCTGTTAATTCTGATTGTAGCCCATGGTGCTGAAACTTTTGTGTTATCTTTTATTCCTAACAAAGGCTGACAGGATAAGAGTTGGGAATATTGATTTACGAGACAGAAAATTCTGCCCTGGAATGTTAAACCTCACATGTGAGCCCAGCTGTTTCAATAGAGACCTGAAACTGATGCATTAGCTGCCACATTTAGTGGTCCACACAACCTACCCTATGACATCATTTTGAAGTGCCTACATAGTTCAATACACTATTATGTATCATAATTAGTTGTCTGTTCAATCATGTATGCAGTATATTTATACACTGCTCATTGTCTGCTCTGTGGATAAAATAATTACTGTGCCAGCTTTATCAGATTCAGGTATCCATAAATCTTGCAGACGCAACATATAATCCCCAAATAGTGATTGTAGAAATGTTCATTTTGTGTACAGATATCTTGAATGGAGGAACATTTGATATACTATATACAGTTTTTTCCACATTTCTGCAGTGGTGAAATGCTTTCTCTGTAGCTGAATAGCTTTTATTCACGTTAGCCTTTTGAATATGAACCTCCTGCTGAGCAAGCTAGTTTCCTACCTGAAGTTGCCTTTTTTAAACAAAGGAAGGCCTATCTTAGCTTGACATCTGCTTTTCCTGCGAAATTAGCTCTATCTCATCTATTATTTCTCTGAAATACGTCAGCGAACTTAATCTAATTCCAAAACCACGCATCCTTCTTCTCTATTTATCCATCATAAATGGGGCACTTATGCTGTTGTGGAGTCTAATGAAGGGGCACATACAGGAGATACATTTGTATATACACTGTGCAACTTCTCCAAGTAAATGCGCACTAATTTCCTGGCATCATTTTTTACAAAAAAAGTACCATGCAGTTATAGTATTTGTAATGTTTTTGAATATTACGGAATTGCACTTTAATTGAAGGATACAGGCAATCACTGCATTGGATGTGAAGTACTGTAAAATAATTGAATGGCTGTAGAAAATAATAACTGTCACATACAGTCAAGGTATTAAGCAGACTCATTTATCAAGAGTGACTTACACAGTTTACATTTCTAGATGTTTCTGCAGCTCGATACATAGCTGAAGTGATCTTGGTCATGGGTGCAATGGCATTACCCGGGAATCAAATCCACCACCTCTGAGTTGGAAAATCAACTATTAACCATTATAAACACACTGCTGCCTGCTGAGATCCAGAGACCAAGTTCAGACTGTTTTGAGCAGTTCAAATTGGAAAAATGACTGTAAATTTGCTGCATACTGTTACTGAAGCATAAGTTCAAGCATTGCCAGTCAGCCATATGCTAAGATGAACAGATCAACAATCTAAGATGAAAAGATCAACAATCTGTCCCCTACAGAAGAGAGTTTGGGTGTTGATCATTCATTTCAAAGTAATCATAAACCATAGATGATGTTGTTGGGTTTCTTTTTTTGTGCTAATTTCATTCATTACTTTATTTGTTATGGAGCATGCAATTTAATAACAGTGCACTGGACAAGATTCAATCAATATTTAGTCCTTAGTAATATACAAAAAATGTGAGAGTAACTTTTCAAAAAATGGGTTACAGTTACAAACACAACTGGAAAATGATTATGTGTATTAGCCAATGTGCTTAACTGCTGTAGAGGGAGAATAATGAACATTTGCATGTGATTCTGATTCAAAATTAAGGACAAATGTTGATTGAATCCAGGTCATTCTGAAAGGCAGTTGGCATTCTATAAAAGTGTCATGTCTATTTCCCGACACCAGTCCCCAGATGGACTGTTATAAAATAAAAAAAAAAAAAGCAGAAAAACTGGAAGCCAAAAAATACAACCACAGATTAATTAAATGTTGAGCAGTTGCCTGTATGGAACACACTTATGAATACAGGTAAAAATTCACAGATTGTTGAACATTTGGTGTTGTTCCAGCCAAAAATGTCTTTAAAGTTGTTTTTGTTTAAGACTGCAGAACAGTCCAGACACCGAATATTGAACATATGGACAAAAGGACACTGTCTCAGTACCTGAATTATAACTGAGGCAGTTTCATCCCACAGGGCCAAAATCACAAGGACATGCTCTGAAGAATATGGTGGTCTGTCCAGGATCCACTGGATTTTACAAAAAGAAAAAAGCGTTTAACCGCCAGCAAATGGCATGGAATGGCATGACAAAGATCGCTGCCTCCTCTGCCATTTCCCCAGTGTTGTTTTGATTGGTCAGCATGAGGTGATGAAGGGGAAATTAAGATGTGTAAAATGAGCTTTGGATGCATCATACTGAGGGCAATATTTAAAACAGAAGACATTGCAGATGTTTCTTTACAATATTCTTTTTTTATATTAAATCAAAGAGTGGAGAGTAGATGTGATGAGTGAGTCCCAAACTTATGGCTTGTTATATAAATTTCAAAAATGTAATCTGTCCAAACCATTTATCATTCTACAGTGTGCACTTAGCATGAGTCCAGCCTTAGTCAGTTCAGCCTTTTTCAATTATAAAAATATATTTTTTTTATCAAAATGAACCTGATGGTTATATTGTTTAATGAATGAGAGCTACGTGTATTCATCATATTATATATACATTTTGTTATACTTTGTTTATATAAATAGATGTAATAAAACAAACAAGACATCTTTTCCAACAGGCACTCATGCACATGATTTAATCAGCAGCACAGTACTACATAAAAACAGAGAACACAGACAAATAAACTGTGAAAATTACCACACAACACATTCAAACCTATGATCTGTTTAAGCAATTAATGTGCTCAGCAAAATGATTCAAAATTATTCTACATAACTGTATTAAAATAAAATAGAACCTCAGAGATATGAACACCTTAGGTTTCCACAAAAGAGTAAGTTGTTGAATAAGAGTCATTTGTTGAATAAGAATTTTAAATGGTATTCAATGGTATGGGGAAGGGGGAACTATTAGGAATTTATTCAACCAGTTGTGGCATATCCAGGATTTTCTGCTGTTTTAGAACAGCTGATAACAATTATGTCAACTTGCTCGTTCCTTTGTACTGTCCTCTAATTGTAGTATCATGGAGCATGAGACATGCCACAAAAACATCAGGTGCCCTCTGTGGCGTGACTCTGAGGTCACCCTGAACCCTGTTCATCTCAACCCCAGCTCTGCTCCTACAGTGGACCAGGCTCAGGGTCAGGGAAAGGGATAATCAGAGAGGACGTGAAGGGATACCCTCCAACCCCAAGTCTGACACCATCAAACTGTCCTGTAATCATGGATCATGGATCAACAAGAATTTAGAACATTGTCCTTTTGCTATTGCTCAATGTGCACTCATGATAAATCTGTGAGTTTTGGATGGAGCCACTTGGTTTTAACATTTGGTTTCAACATCTGCTTTTAAATAGACTCCTACACATGCAAATTTGAGTACAAAAAGTTTATTTCAAGCTCTCGTTATCTTCAACCTTCCTTTGTTTAAAAAATGAAAAGTATTGTTTTCAGTTACATTTTTGCCTTTTTTTCAGATTACAAATCGTGATATTTACTGTCTATTTGTATAGTACAAATAGTTGTATAGTATAGTAAAGTAGCTATCTTAATTTATTTTTGTTAACTATAGCTGGACAGTGATTTTCCTCATGTGAAAGATTTGTACAACCATCAGATTTAAAGGCAATTGACTGTGTTTCAGGCAACACAGCTTGAAAACAGCATCGGGGGAGTGTTGACACTCATATTTATCACCTTTATCATTCATAATTTTACATGAATTCCTAAAAGATGAAGCAGGTGTTTTTCCTTGTCCCTTCAACAGAGTGAAATGCAAACTGATATTGTTGTGTCGAGACAACCCCATGCAGCATCCATTACCATGAAAAAAAATACTCTGCCCAGTCCCACAGGGACCAGCATGCCGTTCTAAATGCTGGTCTAAATGCTTCTTCAGTGGAAGTGTGTGCTGTTTTGATCTTTTGCCAGCAGTACAGCCAGGCTTACTGACTGTGCAGTGGTCTAGCTACAGTTATAACCAAAAGGCAATAGCACAAATCTATCAATCCCTTGTGACATTTTTATACATAATAAAAACAAAGCACTGAAAACTCCTTCTTTGTGAATTTCATCACAGAGGGCCTCTTCACCTGGTTTACCGTATTCTGTTTATAATTGGAAATACATTCATATCCTGTGTCCTATGTCTGAAAAAGGATGTAATGGCTGATTT
This sequence comes from Albula goreensis, assembly GCA_022829145.1. Classification (NCBI taxonomy): domain Eukaryota; kingdom Metazoa; phylum Chordata; class Actinopteri; order Albuliformes; family Albulidae; genus Albula; species Albula goreensis. The sequence goes on from CM040745.1 coordinate 18,240,706, forward strand.
ATTGGATTCAGCAGGCATCTTTGAGTGGTGTATTCTGTGTGGGGGTTTACACAAAGATGATGTGTAATATTGTTCTTCAAATGTCAGACTCTGGTAATATCATTAATATTCATCCTTATGAGACATTCTTTAAGCCTTCTCTTGTGTGTTCGGGGGCAATCGTCTAAATCGGAAGTAGATCCTGTTGAATGGAAGGAGTTGAATTGAAAGGGAGGAGCTGAGATTTGATTTGACTTGGTAATTATACTAGCTTAAATGATGGTGGTGATGCTGATAATGGTGATGATCATCTTTAAAATCTTAATTACTGAATAACAAAAATCCAAATAATTGTGTTGTTCAAAATAATCATCATTATCAGAAACATAAGCTAATGTCAGATGATGATCACCTATATGTGTTGCAATGCTTCGTCTTCCCTCTGGTTTTGCTTTCATTTGCACATTCACTGGGAATCCCCCAAACTCCTGTTTAAGAGCCAGTTTGTAATTAATTCATTCAGCAATAGTTCGTATGAGGTATGTCAGTACTGTTTGTGTGCTTTGAAGCAAGAATCAATGTTTTTTAAAAGCAAAGAAAGGGACAACTGAGCTGTTGGAGCAATCAGATTCTTCTTTCTTTAACATGGTAGATATGACAGGCAGGAGAAGGTCTGTTCTGAGCAGCAGGAAAATGTCAGAATCTTTCGTGTTCCACACACAGGCTACTCAAGCCTATGTTCATCAGATGGCCCCAGCACTTAGCTTTCTTTGCTTGATGCTTCTGTTGGGGGCCAACATTCAGAGCCTTGAGTGACAGTAATGAGTGTAGATTGAGGGGCAGCTGTGGGAATCGGTATTGATCGTGTCGTGGGAAGGTGTGAGTCATGCAGCCATGGTGAGAAATTCATTACCCTTCTGGCCGGCAAGTGTCAACAACATTTTAGTTGCCATGTGAATTAGTTTCTCATTACTGATCTCCTGATCTGCCTACCTGTGACAAAAGTCAAAAGTAACTATGATTTTCATGGTTCTTTAAGTCAACTCTAAGCGGTTTGAAAATACTATTAGTTTTAGTATTAAAATTCTATGAATATTAGTTTGTAACTTTAAAGCTATAATAATTACACCTCTTCCATTGTTGTGTCCATCCATAAATGTCATTAGTGAGCGAACATTTGTTGGTTTATGTATTATAACTGGGAAACATTTTGTTTTACAGTCATGTTGGTAGTATTATAAAAATAGTTATAAATATTACCTTTCAATCTATCTTTTCAAAGTAAGAGCTAACAGACGCACTGATATTTGCACTGAACATATCTACAGTGTAGCTGTGTTCCCTGCTATTAATGCCCATGTACAGAGGTCCAAACCGGCTGGGCAGCAATTTTCTCAGCCTTACAAAGAACAGATACGGGGTAAACCAGTTAAAGGCTCACTCCAGCCAAACATAAAAACCGAATTTAATAAGTAAAAGTACCATTTAAATATTTAAATGACAGCAGAGTGTGGCATCACAGAACAATATCAAACTACTATAAGTGTTTTTGAAAGAAAAACCTGATGGGAACTCATTGATAGATTAATATGACAATAAATGAAATTGAAGTATCAGTTCATCTTTAGTGGAGGATAACAGGGGTACAATATGCAAATCATCTGGGAGGCTCCAAGAGGCAAATGACACCAGAAGTCTTAAAAAACCGAAGTTACAACACAGAAGTCAAGAGTCCTGTACTAAAACAGGAGAGTAAGAAAAGACGAATGAAATAACTATGAAAAATGGTGGACTTAGGTAAACAATTCTGTTGTGAAACATTTTCAGCTTATTTCTAATACATTATTCACAATACTTTTCTTGAGAAAACATACTACTATTTTTCATGCACTTTCTCTATTTTTGCATTGAATTTGTCCAGAATGTTTGGTGTATTGCAGTGGTATATTAAGGTGGTCTGAGAGAGAAAAAAACACCAAAGTTAGGTGCAGCTTTCATTTGCTCAACATGCAAGGTAATGAAGCATGCAATCTTTAGGTGTGAAAAAGTAATCCTCTAGGTTAACTAAACCCAATTAAATGGACTGTTATTGTTAGCTCATTGGATACTTTGGTAAACAGTCAGGCCTGATTTGGCCCACCATTGCCCATTGTAAATCTGATTACGTATGGCCCTTAGCTTTAGAGGAGATCCATCAGTACACTCTTTTAGTATGGGCTGGGCAGCTCAGTTTGCAGTGTGACCAATCATGCAGTGAACCGATGTGAAAAACCACACACATATACATGTTGTATTATATGTTTTTAAAGGCAATGTGAAACATATATTGTAATTTATTCTGATTATTTGTTTACCCAACATTTGATCAAATCAAGACTGAAATCCCAACAATACATCACTTCATCATGTATAATAGCTGGAGCTGAATGATCCTCGATAATTTAGCTAGTCTTCTGTTTGGGAACATTTTGGTTCCCAACTGATTGTGATCATAGTCCCAGGATTTCCTTTTCCCACAGTCATTGGTATTGTACTAGTTTAACATGTCAGTACTATTTCTACATTTTCTAATTCAACTCAACTACATTGGTCTGGACCAAGTGACAGACGCTGTCAATGAAATTTTGCAACTGTCTTAGATGTTTGAAAGCTAAAACAAAAGAATACATTGTTTCATTAATTGGGTGATCACAAGTGAGATGCAGACAGTAAAATGGCTGACTTTATTTGTTTGGATTGTTTGACTCTAACATTATCTGTTTTTAAAAAAATTCAATTTTCCTCATTTAGTTTTTTCTGCTGTATTGAAAATCAAACCAAACTGTGAAGAAAGAGGCATGGTATATTTCAAACTATGGGTTTGGTTTCACAGTTCATCAGTTCCATGTCTCGGATTGTACTTTTGTCCTGTTCTAACATTTAATTTATTTTGGTACAGCACACTAAATGCCTTATTAAAGTGAGGCTTTGGCCCACTGTCTGAGCTGAATAAAGCAGCACGTCCATTATTTTTGAGCCCTGTACTGGGCCTCCACCCTCAATAAAAAATAATCATTTGAATAGATTATGGTAATAAATGCAGTGTTATATTACAATTCTAGAGATTAAATTTGTTTTGCTTGTAGTAGCGTAAGGTTACCTGTACATGCTCTCTCACCAATAAACACAGTACTCTGTGTGGAACATAAGTGCTATATCCGATAATCAAAATGGTCAGGCAAATAAATAAGCTGTTTTCACACACTTTCAATTTATTAAAACAGTGGTTGTTGATTTTCATAATTAGAAAATAGCAGGGGGTACTAAAATAAATATGCCTAAAGGAGAATGAATAAACATAATGAAGGAACAATCTTAGTCATGTTAAAACGTTTTTTTATTGTTTGAGATGCTGCATGAAAAGGAAACATGGATGACTTTGCTTTTACAATGACTTTTCTTCAATCAGCCAACATAATATTATGTACTAAGATATCGCAAATTATTTTACTTAATGCCCAGGTGTACTTACTGGCATATGCAAATATATAAGTGTATAGGGCGATTACCATAGTTTTTCTTCATACATTCCTCACTTCCAGGAGTGACTGAGAGAGGGATAGCTTGCACAAATTAATAACATGTAAGAGAGAAACCTTTGGCTTTATTCTTTGTCCTCATTGGATGACATTGAATTTCAGACCAATGGGAAGGGCAGGAGAACAGAGAGAATTTGAGTGCGAGAGAAAGTAATACAATCTTTCAAACAGGAAGCAAGGGCAGGCTGGTTTGGCAATTACTGGCAGCATGTTTGAAATATCCTCCCTCTTTAACCTCCCTCTCTAATCTTCACCAGAAAACCCTTGGTAGACAATGCTCACTCTCCAGGGTACCAGCAGGAGGATTATTGGATATGTGTGAGGTCTGTTATTGAACCTTCTGTGAGCCCCTGTAAAGACTTTTTCTCAGGACTTTGCATGGAACAGGGGTTTGAGTTTTGCCATGTGTGTCCTGTCTATGTTCAGCATCTACAGTTGTCTGTGGAAGATATTAGGGGAGACTGTATTGAAGCACAAGTTGTGCTGGTGTTAATTCTAACAGGCAGTTTTGATTGAGCTCTTCAGTGAATGCTGATTTGGGTGTAGTATATCCTGACAGGCATGTGTTTTTGTGTATTATGAAAGTAAATTGTTGTTGGGGGCCTGATTATTTCATTAAAAAAAAAAAAAAAAACATTTGTCTAAGATACAAGGAACAGAATTTATAGTAAAAGTCAAAATGAAAAGGTCCAACCAAGGGTCATCAGAACTGGCTAGTCAGGCAGGGGTTAGTGAACATAAATGAAATTCATGTCTTGCAATGCAGCACTTTTCAGATGTTTCTCATGGCAATTATCTCTGAACGATGAGACTTGTTTTTGTATTACCAAGCATACAAAACAGTCTAAATTAGCTTGTAGAGATATGCAGTGAAATTGCATCTTATGGACCAAATCATAACTCTTACACCATCTAGTCTGGCTCATTGTGTGTCTCTGCTTGACTTCTTCAAGAACACACAAAAGAGTTCCTTGCACAGTCAAGGATTCATTCAGTCTGATAGTTACAGGTGACATGATAATCAGCTACCCTCTGGCCCTCTCAGACTGTAGTCATATGGCCTTAATGTCATATTAGATTTGAGTTATGAGTGCAGTCACCATTTGGTAATCTGGAATGAATTGGCTCAAACTGTAATGTATTATGCTCCCCCTTCTTTGTAATATATAAAGCAAGTAGTCTGCCAGAAGTCTTGACAGACTTTGTATTATGGATATATATGAGTATACTGTATAAGATTAAATCTTTTGCGGTTTTGATAGATATAGGGGTCTCTCTAAGGTATCTTTCCTGGTTTTCCATGGCAGGTTTCGATGACCGGGACACAGATCTCTTCCTTTGTGCCACCAATACTTGCAAGTTCGATGGGGAATGTTTGAGAATCGGGGACACCGTAACATGCATCTGTGACTTCAAGGTAAGACTTCTGACCTAGCCAGCAGGAATGTGAATTTAATGTTTTTTTTACCAGTGTACCTTAGAGGTAAGGGGGTGGAGGGGGGTTGGCTCATAAAGCCTAATGACTTTTTTCTATTTTACTGTGGTGTTGAAGCATACAGAGAATACATAACTATGTGCCCAGTGAAGAATGTAACCAAAAGATTCTCAGTCTCCCATGAGAGTTATTTGTCTCCTGGGGCAGGCACATCAGTGCCAGTGCTCAGGTAAATAACATTATGTGCCTGTTAAGGTCTGTTTCCTTGATGTCTCTTCTGCTGTTTTTTTATCAGTATTTTGGGACAAAGCTCTTGCTTGTGTGCCTTGGACTGGAGGTCACACCAGTTTGATTTTGGCTGTAATGCAATTTGGGGGGAAGGGGGTGCTGGGTAAGGTTAGAGAGTGGGGGAGTATGCAGTTGTGAGCCTCCAGTAGGGACAAACTGGCCTGACGTCAACACACCCTCGCCCGCAAACCTAATCGCGCTGCGCCTTCATCCCATTAAGCGCAGTAATTCATCAAATATGATCAAGTTACTGCCTCCGTGCATTGGCTGAGTCCGCCAGCAAACCCCCCCCCCTTGCCTCCCAATAATGCAGGGGAACGCAGTCGAGAGGAAATGGTTTTGATGCTTGGGGAGCGAGGGGACGCTGTTCAGCCTTTACTGTTTGTGCAGTCGACGGGATGTTATTGATCGGACCGTCATCTTTCGGAGAAGGCCCATGAGAGTCATGCCCACTACGGCAGTCTCCCTGACATGCCCTACAAAGCTGCCCCTCAGCCACACCCAAATGACGCGTTGGAGAGACAAACACAGAAACAAGACATGGCAATCTTCCTTTTTTCTTGAGGCCTCATTGTGCAACTTCCTGTCTCAAGACATGCGCATAAAAAGCTTTAATTTCGAGTGGGTGGTGGGTAATGGAGTGGCTTTCTATTGGAATCCATGTCAAAGAATGTACATGAAAACAAGTCAACATACATAATAAAATTCAGGGCATGCATCAGTGCAGCTGTAGTTGGGAGTCTGAAGTATTAAAGTGCACCCACTACACTGTAATAATGCAATGTAAAACGCAAGACTCACAGCCAAAGCTGCACAGATTGTGTTCGTTAAAGTTTGTTTTAATCCACAATCTATCCTTGAGCAAATCGTAGATTAAAACAAACTTTATAAAATGGACCTGTCAGTGAATGTTCTGGACCTCAGCAAACAGCTATCTGTACAGAGGGCTAGGCCCAGCCTTTACAGGTTAATAGCCCACTCCTGACTAGCTCCAGTATGGAGCACAGGCTTATACAAATCTGCATTATACAACCATGCATGAGATATTTGTCCTTGAACTGAAATAAAGTATCACTGGCTTGCTTCACAAATATAGTTTGGATAGATCAGTAATCACCTTAATTGCAGTAACTCATCAAGCTGTGCCTCTGGGGGTTCATTGGTAAATCAGTGTTAGATGTAGGTCAAATACAGGAGTATTCCATATTTTACATACTGCATATTTGTGAATAAATACATATTTTTATATGTATGGAAGATGGGGTAGTGAGAGGTACTACTGAAAATAATACCCTGCCTATTTGTGGACATTTCAAATTAGCACACTCACGGGGGTCTTGCAAGGAGTGTCTTGCCTCACAGAGGGGGTTGCGAAGTCACCAGCTGCAGTTAGACGGGGGAGTGGCTTATTTCTCACTCATTTGTACGGGAAACACAGATTCAGTTAGCACCAAGATATTGCCTAGGCCTGCACAGGCTGAAGGGACCTCAGTAATGTTGTCAGCTGTCACAGACTGGGGCGTGGTCTCTCAGGGAACTGAGAGAACGTAAAGCCAAGCAACTACCACAACTTTGTAAATGATAATAATATCATAATTATAATGCAGTTCATTGGTATTGAACATTCAATGCAATGACCATACAAGCATCAAAGTTTTTAACACCTTCAGCAGAAAACATCTAAAATATACAATTGACAGACAATATTTCAAATAAGATAACATGTCACAAATGTCCTATTGAATGTCCTAATTGAACAGGCTATCAAAATGGGCCAAGGGGTTTTTAGGTTCTGTGCTGCTCTTTTAGAGTCTGTCGAGCAGGCTTTTTTTCTGGGTTCACATTAACAGAGGCGGGTGTCCCCAATATTGGCTGCGTCTCTGCTCACGACTCGGGGGACGGAACGAGGCCTGTGGAGACCTCATTGGCTGAACTCCCAAAGAGGAAGACGAAAACAAATGGGATGGCTGACTCTACCCAGTGCAGAGACAAGCCCACGTTGTTCACACAGTGTGAACAGAACGAGGCCCCTGTGCGAGGGCAGGTGGCAGGGTTCATGCTCACTGGACCCTGCCTTGCGGTTAAGGAGATGGATTTGAAACCTGGCTCTTGGGGGTGCTGTTCTTCCTTTAGGCAAGTTATTGAACCTCAGTTTAAATATATTTAAATATACACATTTTTTATCTCTATGTTAATTTCTGGTAGACCATTTGTTTATTTAAGATATAGCAATGTAATCATCCAGTTTCCAAATATGAAACTCAAAACAAAACATTTTTTTTTAATTTTCATCAGTATTCATACGTGCTATATGCTTTTGGAAGCATAGCACCTATTCTGCATGCCCTTGTAGTCCCCAAAAATGGCATTATATAGATTACTGATGAGTGGGCATATGCTTGAGGAGCTTGCTACGACAGAAAGGACATCGGCTGAAAAGCTTAAATCTTAAAATTTTAAGCAAACACTCACCATTCTTTTTGTATAGCTTTGATATGGACATCACATGATAAGTTGGATGCAGGAGGTGGGGTTCTCACGGAGCTGAAGTATGTCAAAGACTAGAGGTCCCCAAGGGAAGTCCCCCAAAGACTAGAGGTCCCCCAGGTTGCTTATCTTACACCTGTCATACAGAAATCAAATATTTTACTCTTGTAATGAAATGATGATGTTTAGCTAAATTGAACTATGCGTTTTATATAGAAGTGTCAAACATTACTCGTATTACCTCTGTCATCAGCTACAGCGTGGTCATTTAAGGATGTCTGGAAATTTAAAAAATGTAAAGATTAGGACTCATTATGTGAGTAAAATGGGATGAACTCAGTAATGGAAAGACACTAGAGACCACTTTATGGGCATATGCAGATGTTTGGAGAAAGGGACAGTGTAGAGGGGTCACGCCAGAGAGTCAGCCTCAGTGACAACAGCGTCATCTCTGATGTTCTTATGTGCTGCATGCAAGTACTTTTTTTTAAATTCAAACTTCCAAATCTTTGTGAAGGTGAGACTAGCTGAAGTAGAATCAAAGGTAAGGGGGACATGTACATGTAATCTTAAAAGCCCCAGGTTTTCCACCTGTTTGGCTCTTCATTCAGCTCCTTATTTGTACTTCGGAACCTGCCTAATCAGATGGTTCTTCTATACTTCATCCTTCTGTTATAATTGCTGGATGAGGTCAGCTCATCCTCTGAGTATGAACTTAATGAGCTGACAAAATACCTGCTTCCTCCACCCCACACCCCCCCCGACCCCACTACTTTAAGCCCTGTCAGAAACCTGTAGCAATCCGACATAAATTCTTTTCTCCCTGTGGCCACCAGTAAAACACCAGTGGTGCACAGCCACCTCATTGCATGTGAAAGATCTGCTAATTTATGAAAGTACTGTACTTTCATTCCCTGAAACTCCAGATATCCTGAACTAATGATGTGCTCTTTTGAAAAAAAAAAGAAGAAAAAATCTCTTCTGGGATTCATGACTGAGTCCTCGTCTGATAAATTGAGTGGAAATCGGCGGAGTTAACACCATGGAGGCTAGTGAATGAATTAAACCTTTGATCCAGCCGCTAATCAAGAATTACCAGTCCGTGTCCGAATGAGTGCAGTGCTCTCTTGGCCAGGAGCATTCTCTTTCTCACTGAAAAAGGAAAGGGATGAAAAATGTGACTTTCATAATTAACGCCTCCTGCCAGAGTCAATTTTATATTATCAGTTCAATAATATTATAATTTTGTTTTATTACTCAACTGTAAATTTGAATATATTTATATGTATGTATCTGACTGCGATTTATCAGAGTTCTGGGGTGCTCTTTCATCTCTTGAAATAAAATTATTTGTGTCTAAGTGTGTTATGTGTGTCATATCTTACATAGCTGTGTGTGAGTGTGATTATGTATACTTGTGGATTTGTGTGAATGTGTGTTTGTAGCTGTTGTTAATTAATTTTTGTGAACTTGTATTTGCAAGTCTTGAAGTATCTATTTGTTTTAGTGTGTTTGTTCTTTTTTCACTAACGAGTGTATTTGTTTTTTATACATTTTAGTTTATGAGGTCATCTGTGCGTGTGTGTCTGCTGTGGGGCAGTGTGGTAAAGCATATTTCTTTGAGAGGGTAATAATTCAGATCCCCTGATTGAGTCCACAGCTTAAGGCACAGCTCCAGAAAAAAACCTTCATTTGAACACCAGCTCCATCAAAGAAGCAAGGGATATGTGAAGGGTTATCCTTATTCTCTCTTGCCTTTCATGCCTTCTCTTCTTTTGAAATTCACCCTGTTCCCACCTTATCGGTGAACGTTGGAGAGCCGCCCTCGATCCACATCTTCATTTCCCACGAAGATAAAGCCTCGTCATTCTCTCATCAGTCCTAGAGTATCTTTAAGGAAAGACGTTAATCAAGGTCCTCAATGTGGTAATTAAGGATCTATGGTACTTATTGTTGGGAGGTGTCCTAGCCAATACTGCTGGAAAAGGGTTGCGGAGCATTACTCTGTTCACATTGATGGTAGCAGATGTTAACTTTACACCCCACTGGAAAGTCTCTCAGAATGGCAAATTGTGTATATAAGTACAATTCATTATTAGTATTATTATTATTAGTAGTAGTAGTAGTCATAATAGTAATAATAGTAGAACTATTAGCTCATCCATTTAAAAAATGGGATAAAAATACATTTTATTTTTTCTCATTAATATTCATGAAAGAGTGTCTAAAACTCCCTGCATGAAATAATGGTTAATGAATTGATATTATTCATTTTCCCGCTTGAATGTTCTCATGAATGCAGATTTCCATGCAGTGAGTCATTATTTACACAGAAAGAGTTTTTGCCAAGTGCTTGGGGGAGGATGGAATGCCAGGTTTGGGTTATTCGAATATTAGATTTTTTTGGAGCAATAAGACTGTTCGAATATCGAGTTTGCGGCGATGCAAGCCCCAGCGCCGAGTGCAGCGTACCGTGGCTTCAGCAAGCCATGGCAGCCTGAAGCAGTGCACCTTGGCTCCCGCTCGCGTGGAAATGCTCCTGACTGAGCAGGCAGCTGTATCCCAGGAGACGGAGATGGTGAATATTTGTACATACTGCGTTACCCGTACCACAGCTGGCCTTATAGCAGTACGAAACCCTTATGATTCATAGTGCTGCCCTTATATTCACATGCTGCTGAGACAGTAATTGGTTTGTTTGCTAGCGGGACTGTGAGGCAAGCCAACATGGCAGTGGATCTGGCTCCTATGTGTATAGAGGTGCATACACATGTGCACAATGTCCTACCCTCCTATTGCCTTTTCCCGGTGAACAGATGTGCAGATCTACTGTTTAGAGGATAGGAATCACTCAACATCTGCACAGCAGCAACTCCGTGACTGCCCTCATCCACCCATCCAAGCCCCCCACCCCGCTTGTTACCAGTACACTGGAGACCTCTCACTGTCTAGCCTGCAGAAGGGCGATTCAGACACACACACGCAGACACACACAAAATGCCTATTTTGGGTATTTCATTAATTGAGAGCTGCAAAACATCTGCTCTTTAAGCTTCACCTTGAAGCTTTGATCGTCTCCTGGTGCATTCTGGGTAGCCAGACAGTTCTCACCAGGGGTGACGTACAGGTGCAGCCAACAGTACAGGACTGTATGTATCTCTTAGAAACATCATCTCATTCATCTAACCAACTAAGCAAGAGGGCATGTTGCACACAGCTATGGCTGTGTTTTGATGAGAGAGGCACACCGTTTAACACCCAGCATAGTACAATAATGTGATGTGAAAACATTGAATTACTTCATATTATATCCACTTCTATCCAGGGCCATCTCTCTCTCCCATAAGTATTTTCACATATTATCTGCTTATGCTGCTGGATAATTACTGTTAACTCAGGTTAAGCACCTTGCCCAAAGGTACACTGGCAGTGCCCCACTTGGGAATCCAACTCTGTGTTTATAAGTCCAGCTCCTTGACTGTTTGGATCGATTGCACAAGCAGACTCTCGTTTCCTGTTTGTCTCTGCATTTGTTGTTTTGATGCAGTGGCACAGTGAGACCAAGGCGCTGCACATGTGTGAAGCATAGTGGGAGAGAAGCCCTTTATAATTGTACAAATACAGAGCACTGTGCTCCATTGGGTGGTTTTAACAAGCTGCTGCAGTCTTTTTATCGCCTCTGAACAATCACTCCTTCATATAAAAGGGGTGGACTGTCGCTTTTTTCTCTTATCACTGAAAAGCTTGATTCTACTTATAAGTGCCATTTCAAAGGGTAGAATGGTTCTGTATTGTGCAAATTGTGCATGGTGCAGTGTGTATTTGTGTAGATAGGAGTGTACATGTGTGATTGTGATTGTGTTTGTGTGTGCCACCATGCCTTTCATTTATGTTTGTGGACTTGTGTGTTGGTGTGTAAATGTAAATACAAATGTGTGTGTGTGTGCGTGCGTGCGTGCGTGAGTGAGAGACTTTGGGTCAACCACAACCACCAGCCCCAAGCACAAAGCACTCTGGGAAAGCACACACCTCAACTTGATCTGGTCACATTCCTCTCCACAAACCTCCCCAGCAGCCGCAAGATCAGAGAGCCAATCAACAGGCAGGGGCAATAGCTGTTAGCGGTGAGGACAACCTGCATTTCTTGCAGTTTTCGAGGGGGTACAGAGCTGTCCCTCTCTCAGAAGGATTGTCTGATCCTACAAATTTATTTCATGCCTCTGGCTGGGCATTACATAAGGTCGGACATTCTTCCCATTGTCCCACACTCTCGTTTTGAAAGGTCCCCCCTGGCGGAGCGTGCACGGACGAACGAGGTCAGTGAGCGACATGGAAAACAAAGCCTTCTCTCTCCCAAGAGGGAGGGGAAAATCTCTGGGCTGCAGCATAGTGACACAGCAGAGGGGTGGCGGCTAGCAAGCGTGGGCAGACGGAGGAGGCGCCGCGGATTGAGCGATCCGGCGAGTGTCGGTGTCAGCCCGACGGACCAGACGCCCGTTCTCCAGCGGAGAGATGACATTTTCCCTCTGATACTTCATTTCCCTTTTAACATTTTGCATACGGCTCTGGCACCTCAAACAGTAGCAGTAGGACCGTCCTCTGTTCTTCCAACCCAAGAACCACAGCAGCCCCTGCAGGCTACAGGGGGAACTACAGTCCAAAGCTTTGTGTTCAAACTAGCAGTACTGCAGATACATACTCTCAGGGACAAAACACTCACAGGGAAACAATTTATCAGGCTTTGGAAAAATGTAACTATAGCAAATGTTTGTACTGAGATTTGGTCAGTATGTAATGCAATCACAAAGAACAAGATGGGGAAAACATAGAGGATATGCTATTATTTTTCAGCATATTGCTTTCTGTAATCAAGGTGTCTCTTCAGTCAATGTAAGCTTTCAATGTGAGATTTGCCGGGTTATGGTGACATTTCAGTCCTTTTTGCAGACCAGAAGAGATTTCGGCCTTTTGGTGAATGTTAGTAAAATTTTGTTTATATGCATCTTATTATTTTTATTATTATTATTATTATTATTATTATTATTATTATTACATGGCAGTCTGGCAACATTGTGTCCCTTTTGCAGGTTTATTCTGTTTCCAAAGGACTTGGCGATGCAGTTTTGTGAAAATCCTTCTTCAGGTGAAGGGAGACAAATGTTTAAGCTTGTTTTCTAAGCAATTAAAATCAGGCCAGAGATTTTTATAGCGGAGGGCCTAGCACAGGCAGGTGGGTGTATGCGATGGATCAGTGGGTGGTGAGGGGGGTGGTGGTTAGCTCTGTGTGCCAGGAAGGGTGTTTGGCGGGGGCGCAAGCAGGCAGGTTGGCGGTACATGACCGCGCCGTATGGCACGCGCTCGGCCCGCTTTGTTTTCGCCGCCAATTTGAGGGATTACGCTTTCCGGCAAGGCAAAAGGGAAGCACACAATGGAGTCATCTCCTTTGTGCTTGGCTGTGAGGCGGGTTTAATAGCTGAGAGGAGCAGAGCCGGTAGAAGCAGCCCCCCCAGTGGAGGGTTTTAATACCCCAAGAGTGGGCTTCAGACGCTCCGAGGAGCAGTCGTTTTTACAGGAGATGAGCTCTCTACGTGACCCAAGGGCACCAGAAGATGAAGAAGTCTTTCTCCGTGTTGCATCACATTTCAAATCTTGGCCGTTTTGAAAAGCTAGAGAGTTTGGAAACAGTGGCAATGTAACCTCTGAGGCTAAAACACCTCTGCATTCTTATTCTCTGTCTCTCTCATTCTCTCTTGTTCTCCCCCCCCCGGTCTGTGTCTGTCTCTGTACATACTATCTCCCCTTCTTTCAGTCTTTCTCTCCATCCCTCTCTCTCTCCCCCCTCTCTTTCTCACTCTCTCCTCTCTCTCTTTGTCTCCTCCCTTCTTCCCCGTCTCCGACTCTCACTCCCTCTCTCTCATCTCTGTCCTATCTTGTGATCAGCAGCCAGTTGGCTGTCAGGGTTGCTGCATTATGTTACCTCTCAGCTGATAAAAACAGACGCAAAATTGATTACGGGTCTGAGATCAATGTGCAAGAACACTCCCACACGCCGTATTTTAGCCAATCTCAAGAATTATAGCATGCAGGGGCATTTTCCATTCTGATAATCATGTTCCTCAAAATGCACCTGAACCAAGCCGAGTTCAGGAGTGCAGATGTTTCCGTCTGGATCCACGATCAATGCATAGCTATTTTTATAATGGTCTGATTAGGTGTTTTTTTCCATCTCCCATCTTCTTCTAGCAGGTGGTATTTGCTACTGTTGGGGGAGGAGGGATGGAGTGGGTGGGGTGAAAAAAGGGAGAAACGGAGATTGGTTGAGACAGACACTTCATTGCACTGGTTGATTTTGAGCAGCCACTGTGGTCACAACATTCTTCTGGGACACAAAAGGGCAGAAAGTTACCCAGCATGCACTGGTGCTCCGGGGGGGGTTGTATCTCCACACTCGACACCAATACTGCAGGGCCTGAGAGACACTCATCACTCAGTGTCCCGTGAATATGTGTGCCAGGTCGATTTATGACCTCTCCTCTAATGTCCTCCCAAAAATATCTGTGTAGCTGTGCCAGCCCTGGGACAGTGAAATATGGACCTTCCCCCATTTCACCGATGCCCTCCTTTTGAGTGGGCCACCTACTTTTCAACAGTGGAGGAGACTGCACGGTCCTTTTTAGGGTAATATGCACTAAGGCACAGACAACAGGTATGCACAGGAGAGATATTATCAAGCTCTTCAACTGTACAATAAAATTTGGGATTTACCAGGGTGGTAGGAGTGGCAGTCATGGTCACAGAGGGTTCACTGTCCTTAGATTGGAAATACAAAACTGCTTTTTCTACAATCATACTAAAATCAAACAGTTGAAGTGTGAAAATTGTGAAAATTAAAGGCCAGAATCCCATATATCAACTCAGTGATTTTGTGTCCTGTAAATGCTCTGGGCTGTCACTGGCGACAGTAAGAATCTAAGAGCCAGCTGATTGTCATCTTAAAAGACTGTCAGGTCTGGGCATTCTCAAGTGATGACATTCTCACTAATGTTATTATAAATAGCTAACACTGATTGATATCTTGCAGTAATGTAATAATGGGTGGCTTTTGTTGACCTGAAAGGTGGAATCAGCCGTTTTTGTAAACTAACCTTTTGCAATTATATGTTTGTTTAAGCTGTTCCATCTGAATATTTATGTGATGTTCTGGCATCCTTATCCAGAGCATCTGGCATACACGTTTATGCAGCTGGATTTATTTGCTAACATAAATTACATTTATGGAAGCGAATTAGGTGAAGTGCTTTGCTCAAGTATTCAGTGGGACTGAGACCAGCATCATTCTGGTCTAATTCCACCTCACCACTGTTGTCAGCTTAACTTCACTGTGCGCTCCGAACCTCAACAGGGAGATCCATTGTGTGCTAAGGGTCATAAGACGTGTGAGTGTGTATTGGGAGATGAATTCCAGAAGAGCTTGAGCTTGAGATTGTGAAGTATCTTTTAAGGAAACCCTTGACTACTCCTCCCATTGACCATCTTTGTTGAATGGCTGCACCTCACAAAATGGTGGAATGCAGTGACATCATCTCTCCTACCAGACAGACTTCTCCTACTCAGCTTAAAAATAGTTGGACAGCACTAGGTGGGTATATCTATTAACAAACAAAGCATTCATAAAAACTTCTCATTGGTTCTTTTTTTGTTCTTCCCTTTCCACAGTGCAACAATGACTATGTTCCCGTGTGCGGCTCGAACAATGAGAACTACCAGAATGAGTGCTACCTGCGCAAAGATGCCTGCAAGCAGCAGACGGAGGTGCTGGTGGTGTCGGAGGGATCCTGCCCTGTTGGTATGTCTGACATGGCTTCTTGTTATCCTCTGATTGCCAAATGTGCTAAATAGATTGCAGTAGTGTATTCTGCTAGATACCAAACCTATGAAATAATTCTCCTCTGCAATAATTAGTGTCCCTATAACTGACAAATGACATATCCATATCGTTTCTAAAATATTGTCCTTATTTTTTATTTGCTTTGACTGCATGACTAACATATTTTAGTGTGCAATCATTAATATACATATATTATAAAGATTCAATTAAACATAAGGAAAGAACAGACAAAATGGAAAAGGTAAGAATATTTCTCAATAAATGTTACCGATTTTATTGGTGAAAAATGTATAATATGAATAAAATGCGTTTTGAAAAAAACGCAAGTCTTCTACATCCAGCTCCTACAAGCAACCTTGTTTAGCATTCATCTTGTGCTGGCTCATAAATATTGTGTTATCTCTCCAAGTAGAACAATCGTCATGAGATCTTCTTATCGGGTTCCTCAGCAATAACCTGAAATGGTTATGTCTCGGCTGAGTTGAGCAGGACATAGGGCATCTGGGGGCAGAAAAGAGGGCTTCTTTGGTCTGTGTCATTGGAGTGACAGAGGAGTGCACAGAAATCATAAACATGGCAAGCTCTTTTCAGTTTCCATAAATGCTTTATGGGACCCCTTCTTCACACCTTTCTGCCGTCTAGTGGTAAAACACAGTTACTGTGACTATCTTGGGGGAGTGAATCACTGTCAGTGAGTGAGGGAATCAGATTAGTGATTTCATAGCTACAGATGCATTGTATGCACCCAGTAATGTGTTGTGATGTATTGATTTGCTCTGTGTTGTTATTGATATGGCACCCGTCCATTTTGGGGTCCATGAAGCCTAATACTGCATCTATAAAGAAATAAAAAGTGGTCTTATTCTTTAAAAAAAAATTCAATCTTTCCATCCAGACCTATGATGACCCATCAAACTGTTATGACCATCGATAATTCTATTGCCATTGCTATTAACTGTTACAGTTGCCATGAACTTGTAACGATAGCTGGGCCAGTTTCCACTCAATCATTTAGCCTCTCCAAGATGATGAGAGGGGCTTGTGCTCCTTTTTTCACCTCTATATGGGTGATACTCTGTCCTTGTTCTGAAGTCCACACTTTTAAGGGTGCGTGAGATAAACACTGTCAGACTCAATATCGGTCATGATGATGATACTTAATTAGTGAGCAAGTGAGGGCCTCACCTCTCCTCCACGAGGTGCATGCCATATGTGTTGTGGAACAGACGGCATATACATAAATTAATCATAATAATAATAATAATAAACTCCCAGTCTTGCTTTTTGTTTTTGTATATCCCTGAGATTAGGAACACATATTTCTGTGTGTCTTCCTGAATTGCTTATATCATGGACAGAAATCCAGCTGAATAATTAGTACAAGCGACCTTTGGTTTCCAACACAAAGTATTCTGTCAACAAAATGGACCCCTGCTTGGGCAGAAAAGGGATTGATTGGAACTGTTTTACCAGAAACAGTTTGCAATTCATTGGTTGTACTGAGCCAAAAGTACCAGCCATGGTCCGGACTTTTGTTGGGGGCTTTGGGGTTCAAGTTTAGAGCAGGAGAAAGCTGTCTGATCCGAGAATGTTTTTACGAATTCTGTTTAATTAAAACGTCGTGCTATAAGCCTCCTGCAAAGTGTGCTTGATGTACAAGTGTAAACATTAAGCCTCAAGATTATGCAGCGCACAGATTAATGATGTCATAATGGTAATGTAATAGCCTCTTGCAGTGGCTCTGTTTGAAATGTATAACCTCAAGTCCACACTTAAGCAGTTGTAATGTTGCTGGCATGCACAGTGCCTGCCAACCAAACCACGCCACACTTCATTGTTAGGCTACATTAATGAGCGTTAGCGCAGAAATTGCAGGAAATAGGCAGTGCCTGACGACCTCCATCAGACCCAGAGAAAACCGCGCAGTGCGATTATTGAGAATAGAGCTATCGGAGTCACCCTCCTGGACTGCACAGATTGTGGGAGAAACAGAAGGTAAAAGCCAATTTACCGAAACGGTGGAGGGAAAGAAATGGGAGCATTGGGCATGCAGAGACGGAGGGAGCAAAGCACTGACAGTGACAGCTTGACAGCTTCCTCTCCACCTTCAGCGTCGCACCCCCACCCCCTAAATGCGCTTTCTCTCTGCTTGGCTCAAATGTGCTCCTTTTTTGTCTATGCAAAAGTGTGTTTAGTCTTAGAAAATTCAAGTAAATCAGTTGTTCACACAATGCAAAGAGTGACACTCATTGGCTATCAGCATATCAAAGCTGATAGAAAAAAATTGAGATGGAATCAGTTAACCTGGATCCTTCTGTAATAGTACATTTATTTGCTGGGCCATTGATCCTTTGAACATTTACCTTTTGATGATCAAGAATGGCATGGAGCCAACACCTTGACTCAACTTTTCATCTGGATGGCACTTCTTATAGCACAGTGTCCCAGTCCTGTGACAGGGATATGACATGATAAACCTGTACAGGCTCTGATGGAAGTTCTTCCCTCTTCCACCTCTTACACCATCTGTCTGAAAAAGCTCAAATCACCCCACATCAGAGAAAATTATATTTTTTGCCAGAAATTAAATTAAAATCACATCATATCAGCTGAACAGTCAAGCTGATGAGAATCTAATTTTATTTCTGAAAGGCTATGAATGAAGCTGGCAGTGATTCCTTTGTGAATTGGTTTCATCAGGGGCTATACAGCAGTGCAGAGGTTTTGCTGTAGGCCAGGAGAATGTTCTGTCTCTTTAACATTCTGCTCCTGCTGCAGCTGCACGCTGTTCCCCATGCGTTTGAGATAAAACATTGACCTGAACTGATTTTATGCCTTGTAAATGATATATGAATACGACAGAAAAGGTATAAATCAATCCCAGACTGTGTGTGCTTGTTATTACTATTCAATTGCTTTGCAGATCTCTTTATTCAGGGCGACTTGCATAGCTTAAACACTACATGCTAAAGCGATTCAGATTTATTACCTTGCTGAAAGGCACTGTAGTATTGCTCCAACTGGGCATCAAACCGACAAAATTCTTCTGGCCTTTCTCAGAGACATTTCAGACCACAACAGTCAAAAAATGACAAGTTAAGCCATGCCATGTTTATCTTCCCATTTTACTGACTTTCATCAAAAGGTCATTCCAATTTGTTTGTATTTTCCGACTTTGTTGTTCCTAGATCATGCCATGTGGCTAGCAGGTCATGTCAAATCAAGATTTTTCCTCAGTTTGGTTTTAAATGTATGTTATTGTGTTGCAGTCTGAGTTGCATTGATGTCCTTATTCTTTGTGTTGGACTCGATCATTGCATGTACTTGAATTATCAATAAGTATGATTCATTTCTATTCAATGCTTGCCTCTGTGCATCAGTTTTATATAGTTATCATGTAGATGTCATCTTGCTGGCTATACAGTCATATCCCTTATTAAACCACTAGTCCAAATGTTTAGGTTACTTATTGCTATAATCTTGGTGTTTTCCCAAATTTGGTTTTAGAAATAGTTCTAAAACACTATTCTTATTACAAATATAGCAACTGTTTTATAAAAAGCAATATAAAGCAATGGTGTACTGCATTACAGCCATGGCTATAGGGTTTATGGGCACAATGCAGTGGATCACACCTAACAACAAGCCATGTAGCCATCTCTACATTGAAGATATACTCTATGCTTTTGTGCTTGATTTATTAGAACACCACTTGCAGGTTTTCACCCCTTCCAGTGTTTTTATAGTTCTATGCCTCATATTCCCCTGTATTAGCCATAATACTACGTGAAAGTTAGAACAGACTACAGCAAAGCAACAAGCTGAATTGCCCCACAATACTGGTACTTCTCATCCCCCCTACCCAACCCTGTTTGCCAGCCCCTGCCCAAGACTGCTCATGTCTGTTTGCTAGTGTAAACATGTCTGACAGCCGTGGAACAGGAAGGGAAGCGCTTCTCTGCATGCCACACACAGAAAAGCCAAAAGGGCTGTGAGGGTCCTGCCTTCTCCTCGCTGAGCAGTGGTAAACAGTGCAACAAATCTGTTCCTCCAGAGATCACCAGCCAAGCTGTCAGGGCAAATGTTTACTCATGGAGGAACCCATCCCGCTCATTCAAAACAGATTTCTGGTCTTGTTTGATGGGCTGCCTTCTCATTCTTTACCAACTGTAGAACAATGCACTGACCACAGTTGAATTTCAGTGCCACAACATATTCACTATTGAATATTAAAAATTATTTCTGATGGTGTCATAAAATAACAATGGCCAAAGGAGATGGCAGTGACAGACAGAGTTCAAATGTAGCGCAAAGTGCAGGTGTTTGTTTACAAAAAAGTACTGAAAAGGAGTGAAAATCTCACAGAAACTTTTCAAAAGACTCAACAACAAAAAACAAGAAAAATCGATCATATACACATTAAACACAATGATGACAGAGTACTGTCGAGGTGCTACTATAGCTTTAGCATTGCTTGCTCACAGCAGGTAACATTCCAATATTTTCTCACCCTGGGAGCTTTAAGCAACTGGTTGAAACAGCCTACTATAAGGCATTCCACCAATAAGGCAATGCCATCTTAAATTAGCATGGAGGTGAAGCCTGATGGAGGGAAAGGGGAAGCAGTCCATAAAACCCTTTATTGCAATAGTACTAAATTGAAGAATAGAACATCCAAAGCTTAATCGAAAAGCAAATAGCAACACTCCCTTATGCATTCCCAATTTCCCCCTTAAATCCACTATATCTTTTCCCCAAAGCAGTGATAATAGGGTACTCTGCATCTTTAAATGTAATGAGCACATGCACTCGCATTTCTTACATGGAGCTGAATATCGCACTTACAGTTGCAGGTAAGCTGTGCTGATGTTTTCTATTGAGATGATGAGATGTTTCCAGGCATATCACACACAAAGTAAATCATTTTTTTAAAAAAAGTAAAACAAGCAAATAAAATAAACAGTACATCAAAATGTAAATGAACCGGTATTTTTTTAATTACATGCATGATATCAAGTGAAAATGAAATGAAACTAATGGAAAACACTCCAAAAAGCATCTGTACTCTGAGAGGACATTTTAAGGCCAACATGCTGGCTAATACGAGGAAAAAAGATTAAAGTTTCCCTTTAATAATGGAAACAAAGCAACAGCTCAACAGTCAGTCACAGTCATTATTTTTAAAAAGAAGGTGATGAATAACCATCATCATCATAATTACTGTCATAGTGATCAAATTAGCAAAATCATTGTCTGCGTTCTGTCAGATGTAGGGTGGGTATGTATCGGCCATGTTTCCATAGACTAAAAAGTTGCATTGGGTGCCAATGGCAACCAGCTGTCATTGTGAGGGTTATATCTCTTAACTTTGCAGTAGGTATCCTGTATGAATGCATACTCTGCAGGGTGCAAATAGCCACTGACTCCAAGAGAGTATCAGAGCTATAACTCCGGGACAGAGGGGAAGGTGGTACAGTGGCAGCTTGAGAAACAATTGACAACTACAAATGGGTGAGGAAAGAAATAAGGAAAATAATAACTGTAATCTTAGTCATACTTTTGCAACCCACCTGATGAGCTCTCCTGCAAAGAACCAGAGTTCTGTCTGGAGCAGCAATCAAACTGTGTGGACATTGAACTGCTATTAGCAATGTAGTTTTGCTCCCTGGCCATCGTACTTTAAAACATGACATCTTAAGAGGTGGCCCAGCTCTCGAAGAGGTGAACAGAGGCTTACCGTGTGTTTCCAGCCATGCCTAAACTCCCACACATTGGTTGTGCAATCTGGTACATTTACTGTGTAATCCTATGGTAAATAGCTCTGTTTGTCTAGAGTATTTGCGCGGGATACATTAATCCTATCTGAGTGAGATATTCGTGAACACACCACTGAAGCATATTGGGATGTTAGTCACTTCCCACCTTTCAATTTTCATGTTGACTCCAGAAACCACATTAATTTACCATATGCAGAGCAAGCATGGATGGATAAAGGAATAAGGTAATCAAATAAATGGGTCCGATGTTGTGTTAGTTTTCTTGAAATATGTACATCAAGTAAATTTTTTGCTAATGGATTAGTTTAGGTCTCTATATAAGACCATTACATGTTTCTTTCTTTGAATTGTGATACACTTGTTGTGTACAGTTGTGATAGGGTTGGGTATCTTGTGACATGGAAACTCAAGTCAATAAATAAACTTCAAAATAAACACAGAATATTCTTCCCCTTTACAACTGAAGGCCTGAGGCTGTCATGTTATGTTTCAAAAAGACGGCTTCTGTAGCTGTCCATGCCTGACATGCATGTCTTAATTACCCTCGCTTGGCAAACAGAAGATGAGGGAAGGACAGTGGATCCTTCAGGGATCCCACAGGCCTTTCAGGTTTGATGTAAAATAAAGGAGTGAGGGGGAAGTGAAGGATAATGAGTGTGTGGAGCTTCAGCGCGGACGACCTATTAAAAACTACACGAATCACAGCCGGGGAAATAGGGGCCTGCACGGTCCCCAGGGCTGTCCATCACCAGCCTGTCTACAACTGCACACATCTTCACATGGAGATGGACAACTGCATGCCAGGTCCCATCCATCAGTCAGACAGATTCTGCAAAAACTATCCCTTCCACACAAACACACACACACACGCACAGACAACACAGACACACGCAAGTACACAAACAGACACGCACACACACGCACACACACGCACATACACCCACACTCTCAAACTGGCACATGCATAGACACACCCACATGTGGGGACTGGGAAGGACGTGCAAAGCACAGGAGGCGATAAATCAGCAGGGGTTGCTGGGACTAGGGAGGTGGAATCGGAAAAGCGATCATTAAAACGATTCATCAGGTTGTGGAGGCGGGCTCCCTGGGCATGCGCTTGGTGACAATGAATGGGCAGCCGGGGCAGATGCAGATGGGTAATCCCACCAATTACACAGACACACAGAGTGGGGTGGACCATGGGGGAGGATATAGTGGTTGAAGGAGCATAGGTAGCTTGGTCAGAATAGGAAATGTGAAGCTCCACATTTTTGGGAAGGGGGGGTTGTTCTTGAGGGGACTAAAAACATCCCTCCAGACATTCTGCTCCACACTTCTTCTGGGAGTCACAGAGCCCAAAACAGGACAATGACATCCATAGGACAGAGGGACACAGTAGGTACAGCAGCCCAATTTATCACTATAAGACCCTGTTCTAATTGCACACGTTGGCACAGAGTCTTAATTTGTTGTAAAAGCAAGGATAATTGACTTTTTAAAACCTGTGGGAAAGAGAGGACCAGTGCTGCTCTCACTTCATACCCCAAGGCTGAACGTGGACCCGATCAATCAGTGACCTTGTTGAATTGGAGTTGAATTTGGCCCAGATGTGAAAAAGCCCTCATTCAAAGATTTATAGGGTCCATGCTTCAGAAATTGTGCCACGCTGACATCCAAGTCCCCTCATGGTGACAAATGACAGAGGTCTCATAATGGCAGATTTGATAAAGCAGCCATGGAGCACTCAGGGGAAAGGGGGGTCATGAGTTCAAATCCCAAACCAGGACATTGCTGCCGTGCCCTTGAGCAGCGTACTTTGGCTGATCGCTCTGGCTAAAAGCCAGCTACGTAAACAGGCACAAGAAATGCAAGGTCTTTACTGCTGTGAAAAATAAGGGTGAAAACATATTGCTTTTATAGTGGGGAGAAGTGGGCCCTTGCTTAGGGGGTGTTTTTAATACAAGCGCTCTTCTCCAGGTAATCTGTCTTCCCAGAGTGCCTCGCTCTCACTGCGGCCCCAGGTGTGAGAGGCGAGGAGAGGTTAATAACTTCCCCGCTGCGTTGCGCCGCCTCACGTTCCCGGCCCGCTCTGTCACCACGATGAGCACTGGCGGCGACTGAGAGCAGCACTGGTTCACAACATCTCACGCCAAATGGGCCTCCCACTGACTCCACCATGGGGTTACATGGGTTGACGGGAGGGAACACTGGCACAAGTTGGCAGTCGCTTGAGGATGCAGAGATTGACAGCTCTTCTCTAGCTCCACCTGTCAGTATCTATATGGAAATTGCTGAGCCTCTGTGTGACCAGGTTTATACAAACAACTGAATCCCAGACAGAGCAAAGACCTCAGATGGGTTAACTCAATCCTATGTGCCAGCACCCATTCTTCTTCTTCTAAATAGCACCAATAACTATACCCACAATGTGTCCTGTTTTACTTTAGTAGGGCAAAGCACTATGGGGAAATCATTTTTAAGTGGGGGATCTATTTTCTTCCATTACCTTAGTATTTGAATTACAACTATTATTTTTAAAATTTCTCAGGCCTTGAGAAATAATAGGTATACAGGTTACCCTTGCTATGTAAAACATTTCTGAAAACATGGTGAAACAATCAAAATAATCAATAATAAGTTTTAAACTTTGGCGCACACACATATATGTGTGTTTAAAACTCATTTTCATTGGTTCAACTAGCACTACTGACAGCACATTTGCAGTAGCTTTTAAGGTACATGAAGATGAAGCTGAATCAGTTCATATGCAAAGCTCTAAGGGCATTTGTAATAAAAACTGTGCCAGCTGGAGA
Source organism: Albula goreensis (assembly GCA_022829145.1). Classification (NCBI taxonomy): domain Eukaryota; kingdom Metazoa; phylum Chordata; class Actinopteri; order Albuliformes; family Albulidae; genus Albula; species Albula goreensis. Next base: position 18,264,951 of record CM040745.1, read on the forward strand.
ACACACAATGGGCCTGAAAGGGTTGCTTTAATAGCTACATGGTGGATCATACAAAATGTTTAGTAAACTTGTTTGCAGATTTCCAATTTTATCACATTTATTTCTACTTGCCTGATCAGATAATCTGATTTCTGAATTATCACAGAAAATTGTTCAACCCAAAATTTACCTGTCCAAGACAACATTAATGTTGAAACCTGCTATTGCACTGATCAGGAAGGAGAAATGTCATTGGGGATGCAATTCAAGACAGTATGTCATTAGCTGGAGGCTTCAGTCCAAAAGGGACTCTGTTTAGGGTTATACGCTCCACACATCGCTTCCGTGTCAGGAGCATCACAAACCAAATTTGTTCAAATACGCCTTAGGCTATCTGAAATCATTATAGTAGCCAACAAATTGCATTCCAAAAAATCTGAATATAAAAGGTATGATATTCAGATAAATTACGATCTGTTCATGGTTCATTATATGTGAATTTCCTAATACTGCCCTTGGCTTCAGGAGATACAGAAGATAGTATAGATATAGAAAAATGAATGACACACATCAAAGTGTTTTAATCCCCTGTGCAGGAAAATATCGGGTTAAAGTTTAGCATTCCCTCCTCGTCATTGACTGTTTGTCCCACAGTCTCACTTAAACTCATTTCCTCCGGCACAGGGAGTCGACAGGATGAAACGTCCTTGCACATTTTCCCCCTCCTCACCAATTGGAAAGGGAGTGCAGGCCTCATGCAAAGGCCTGCTTCCTGCAAACTCATTAGCACAGCCGCCCCGCGGAGAGGTAGTAATGGTGGCGCGTAATGGCACTGCCCGTCCGTGTAAAAGCACAGCGCCGTCTCATCCGCACACTCTGATGGCCCCTGGGGGAGATAACAGAGGGATATTGGCCTTGATTGTTTTTGTCTTATCTCCTTTTGCCTTGAGGCTGCCATTTTAAACAGCAGAGCAGGAAATACACTGGGGCTGCCTGTTTATCCACCCCACCCTCACTCTACCAGAGTGGGTTTGGGTTGTGGTCCTGTGCCTGCCTTCAGAAAGGATCCCAGCCAGTTTGGGCTTGGTCTTCTGCTACATTTGTCCAAAGCATAACACTTTTTTTCAATTGTAAATAAAAGTTGAGTACCATTCTTTGTTGAATTCTGGTCATAATCTCTTCTATCTGTCAGAACAGGAGGATGACAGAATGTTTTCTGTCTACCCATAACATTCCATTGTGGGAGGTTTCTGCTACACAGTATCAGTGAAAATGTGCTTTGGCAGACAACTTACTAGCATTTTCATTCTCTAGAAATGAGAGGGAAGTGTTGTGTAGCTAACTAGCTTATTTTGTCAGTTCCCAATGTTTTCCTTATAGATCCACCTGCTAGTGTAGGGCAAAATTTGAGGCAAGTACTAGCCAACCAGATGCCATAACTATCTTTATTTATCATATGTGTCTACTGTGTGTTGTTTAATCTTCCACTTGAACAAAAGTTCAAATAAAAATAAAATGTATCAAATTAAAATAAAAAGTATAAAGTACTGTAATGTGTGTTTGTTTTTAAATTGCAACAATGGTGTATTTAACAGTGCATACACAATAATGGCATTTTAAGCATACACACACACACACACACACACACATATGCACCTTTTTGGAATTGCAGCAGGTCTGTCAGGCTCTTTTGTTCAGGATTCATTTAGTCTCTATTGTCTGTGTGTCACTGTTGTTCTGGCAGACTGACAGATGTACCTGGTCCTCATCAAAGCCTATTTATTCTCTCTTACAGATGCGGGATCTGGCTCAGGGGATGACGGTAAGATTTATTCATGCTCTGGTCTACAGAGTTTTTTTGTATGTTGCATCTGTCCCTCCTAATTTCCCAGTTTCAAACAAGGAAAATGCAATTTCTCCTCAGAGAAAGAGATAATTACAGTTTCCCTTTCTTAACATTTCAAATTTAGGAGAACTATTTCTGCTCTCTCTTTGCAGGGAAAAATCTCATTTCAGAATGTCTCGGTTTCTTATAACCTTCAGATGATTTCATTTTAATGATGAAGCTATTGTAAGGCACACAATGTGTCTCAGAGTCTGCTGGAAGCTGATTTGTTTTTGGGCAGATGTGCAGTTGTGCTAATTGCAGGTGCCTTGAGTAGAGTGTCGTAACTGTTTTACATCTTCTAAAACCTGCATGGAGGCATATGGGGGTGGGGACTGGGGTAGGGGAAGAGTTGATTTATTTTGGTAGCACATACTAAAAGTCATCACAGAGACAATTTGAACTAAGACAGGCAAAAAATGGATGAGAGTCCAAAAGGAAGAAGAAAAACTAGGAGAAAATCTGGAAAGGTTTTCCACTCTGTGAAAAAGTGGAGATAGACGATAGATGGACCTGGAAAAATAACTGAAAGGGGGGGTGAGGGGATCACAGAGGGAAGAAAGGTTTCGAGATGAAGGGAATGGATATAGATACAGCCCTGGGAAGAACAGAGATGGCAGAGCATTGGATGAGGTGGGGGTGGGGGTGGAGATAAGAAACATGAGGAAGGACCACAGAGATGGAGGAAGAGATAAGAATGGCAGGAGAGGGAGCCAGATGGCAATAAGGGAGGGAGGGATAGGAGGAAGATAGAGGAAGGAAGGAAGGAAGGAAGGTGATAAGGAGGGAGATCACGGCAAGAGATAGCACTGGGAGAAGGGAAGATAGAAAGATGGTGGCAATGGAAGAAAGATGGCGCGGTGGGGGAGGGGGATGGTTGAATATGACAGTTACAAAAGATGGAGATGTGGGGTTAAAGCGGCACTGCTAAGACTCTGAAATTGGCTGTGATAAAAATATAACAAGTTTTTCGATGGCTGGGCATACATTATAGATGAAGCAGTGGCTATTTGCACACGTTTTTGTAATGCCATGTAATACTGCAGACATCTCCCCTTTTTTTGTCACATGAAAGACCTCATCCAACGCTGATGTTTCTACAAATAAACTAAAAAGCCACTTTGCCTTTCCTGCCCGTAAAGCTTTTGTTTTGGTCTTTTTATTGAAATGTGTTATATTTATTTAATTCTTTGATCTACTGCAAGTTTGTAACGTGCTTTACTCTACCAACTACCTTTCATTAATGTGACTGTTCTTGCTGAAATGAGTCTTGCTTGTAGGAATTGTTGAATTTTAAATGGGTCTTCAGGAATAAGACACAGATTCAACCCCATCCCACAACTGAAGGGTATAGGTCCACCCAGAACTGGGCATCTCTGCCAACTCTTTGATGCTGGAGACTGGAGCTTTGAATCTGGGCCAGCCCAACTCACATATCATCCCCACCATTCCTCCCTTGTTATCCAGTGCAATGGGTGAACATTTTGCCCTCAAGCACCAGCAAATTTTTGTTCTTCTTTGTGCCCCTAAGTTTTAAAGGACCTCAGCGAACAATTAAATGGATGCTTAAATCAACTCATTAAGGTTACACCTCATGTTCAGTCACTGTTTGGGCGATCAATTAGCACCATTTAGCAGCTGATGAGTGTTCATTAGTGTATAATTCATTGGTTATTTGTTGATTGATGAGTTCAATTAAATGGTGAAAAGCTGGGAACAGAAGCCGGGAGACTGTGCTGCCTGGGAGGACAGCAGTTGCCCATGCCTGGGCTATTATGAGCCAGATGGTGCAAGGGAGAAGCCTTGTACAGGCACATGAACACCACTGAATTACATATGAAGAATTCCAGCACGACCAGCCATACCTCAGAGTAGACAACTTTTGCTTACCCATATAAGACAAAATATAGAAAGTAAGGGACAGTGATCAGATAGTTGAGCAGTACAAAAAGTCATGTTGAATTTGGGCTGGACAGGGAACCCTACAGAACATTCAAGTTTAGTGCCTCAAAGCAGCCCTGAGTTCAAAGCAGAAGTGCCATGGTCAACGCAGGACATGATGAATTAATGATGGAACAGCCCGCATGTTTTGTGGAATGAGCTTTTTATACAATTGAATTGACATCCCCTGTCTCTATCACTCTTTATACACATAAAAATTGTAATTTAGCAGTAATTCATTACATACCACTGATTAATTAGAGACCAATAATACATTTAGTTAAGTCCAAAAATATTTTGTTTGGATGGATTATGTTATGGATTGTTGACATCACTTAAAAATCACTTATTATATATTATGTTCAGTAAAAATGCAAGGTATGTAATTAGTTTTGCACAAAATGTGAGCTTTCACAATACAAGATCAATGCATGAGTGAGGACATGATACACTAATTGTAAATGATAATATCCAGTATTATCCATTCAACCTGTATTGTTCTCTTATGTTTGCACTGTGCAAAACATATTTTACTACTCATTTTTTTTTCTTTTTAAATCATCTGAGGACATCAGAGAAGTTTTAGTTCAGTTCAGAGAATTTCTCACTGGGGCACATTGTAATAACAAGGAAGTATGAACATTAATAAGGGGAAAAGAGAATTATATTTATTTCATCTTTAAGTAATCCATAAAAGAGGAAACTTTGTCATTACTAGTGCCAGTAGGTATTTCTTGTTCAATGTATCCACAAAAAATGGAGTTTCACCCAAAGCATGCTGCATTAGTTGGCACCTTTAGAGTCACCCTGTTGTACTTATCTCTGATCCTCTGCTCACCCTCCAGATATCACCAATGCACATGTGACTCTGTGTGTCTATGTAGGACACCAGACCATAATAATCAAAAGCTTGTGACAGCAGTTATTAAGTATTTTCTACCCTCTTCCTCTGTGCCGTTGTTGTTCTTTGAAAACTTTGAATGAGACCATTAAAAACTGGACTGCAGAACATCAAAAAACATCCATCTTCTCTCTTTCTCACTCTTGTTCTTTCAGTGTGTATAATCTCACCACGGTCTTAAATAGCTGATACCCAATGCCTTAGTTACAAAAGGCAAAATGATGTAATGCATTGAGTGAAACAGTATTGAAAATCATGATGGCACATGTCAAAAAAGGAAAAATTACATGAGGAAAGAGGAGAAGAGATCACAAGTCACAGTTAACTCACTGACAGGAATAGATGAACACTTAACAGCCTAGTTCCTATGGCCTGACAAAATTATCACTGAAATGAATGTACACCTCTGTTACTCAGTCTACTCAAGAATTGTATGTCTTGAGCTTTACAAAGCTCATCATTGTGGCAGGGCTGCCATTCAGAATATAACATTTAACCAAGAATAATATGTAACAAAATCTGGACTATAATGGCATAAAACCTGAACATATGAGCACTGAGGTTTCACTTATTCTGTCACTCTCACAATTTAAATCTCTCTCTCTCTCTCCCTCTCTCTCTCTCTCTCTGACCCTTCCTTGGTCTGAACAGTATCGCCATGGTAACAGGGATAGAGTTGAGGAAAATCAAATCTCCCGATTTTCACACAAGTGATAAGGACTGGTGTCATGTTGGCCAGGACAGCCAAGCTGCAAACATTAACCGGATGGAAAAACTGACTTTTACTGTCAAGCTTATTTTCACAGTGGAGGAAGGTTAAAACATATGTTGGTACATCAAATGATTCCATGTCATATCTCTCCAATGAGGAGTGTGCATGAAGGGTACAATTTATAGCGTCAAACCTTGTCAGAGCCATGCCATGCAACTGTAATGTGGTGTTGCACAGAAATACATGCTCCCAATCTATGTGTCTATGTGAATAACACAATCAGAGGATTTGTGTACTTATGCATGTGTGTGTGTATCCATGACTGTGCATTCAAAACTAATGAAGTCCCTCTATACTCTTAATTAAACTATACTTCAACACAGAGTAGACAAACAAGGGGGGAGTTCCAAAATCCTGCACTCCACACTGTGTCCTGTTTTTGACCTGTCTTATATAAAACTGTCTTTTCCTGCTCAGTAGGAAAAAAAAGAGATTTGTATCGTTGCAGTACAGAAAATGAAAAACAGAACCTTCCCCTTGTAAAAGCTGACCACTTTGTGCCCAGCCCTACGCCTTCTCAGGACGTGATGCACGATCAGAGAGCTATTACTCGAGCGAGTGCCACTGTTGCATTGTGGGAAGGTAACTGGCCAATACAGCAGAAGAAGAAGAGAAGGAAAGTGGAAACACAAGTGTAATTTGATTTGGCTGCTCACTAGTCTTGTCATTCCCCAGGCATGTCACATTCCCTTGGAATTATTAATATCACAACAGCAAGTGTGCAGATAAAATGTAGATCCCCAGTAAACAGTGAGGATATGGAACTAAACTGAACATTACATGAAGTGTACAATTGTATTGGAAGGGAGAGGGTGGCGTTAAAACACAAAACAGTGAGTCTCTGTATTACAACAAAGAGCATAAAATATAGAGAGATTGGGTTGGGTTGAAGTTATATATGAAGGGGTGGCAGGGGCAGAATTTAGCAAGATGAATCTGTCTCCATTATTGCAGGATTATACTGGGATTAGACTGGCAGGAGAGACATGTGAAATCCTGATGGTGGAGTTTGACAGCAGCTGGGAGATTTTAGCGAAGGAGAGGGAAGGGGTGAGAGGGAGTACAGCAGAGGGGTGGGATGTGACTATCAGGCATTTTCAATACAATGACAACAACTTGGTTTTGGGGATCATGTCAGTGATTCATGCTCTGGTTCTGTTACATCTGTCTGGTCTAATTGTTTCTGGACATTTATCTGTTTCCTTAGATAACCAAGATTTATGCAAGACCAATACTCATGCTTCCATGATGCATCTTGAATTGAAGTCTTGAATTGATCTTTACACTCAAAACTAAACCCAATGTATCTACATGTGCTTGGTTGCTGTAATGTAATAAATACGTAGTTGTAATAAATAAAAAGTTTCAGCAGCTTATAATGTGAAAGCTGTGTTCTCTTTGCCAGCCTTATGCTTGTGGTTCTTATTTTTGGTTGGCAATTCATCCTCGAATCTGTGCCTTCCTCCTTCTGGGGCACTCCCATGTCACAGTACAGAAATATACCCTGGACCCCCAGGGGCATAACACACTGAGCAGGTGTAAGTCCAGCATATGCTCGACCCCAGGTCCCCACTGCATAAAGTTGATTCAGGGAGCACCAGGTGGACTTAGATCCCGTCTGGCTCGTAAACGAGCTGTAACTATATGCCTGCAAGGGGTCAGTGTAAGCCAGATGCAGACTATAAATTTAGTATATAGGGAAGACCTTAACTTAAGACTAAAAATGTACTCCTGTCTCCCTTTATACTGAGACTATTCTGTCCTGCAGTCAAAAAACATATGAGGTGTTTCTTTTTTATTGTTTCCTTTCTGATCTCGTCTGATTGAATATATGAATAATATTAATGAATTTTTACTCATTATTCAACAGCATTATATGTTGCTCTCTGCACAAATGTCAACTAGCTGTGTTATCACTTACAAAAGTATTCAAAAAGAAAGCAGGAATTATTGGAATACTGTGGGCAGTTCCAAAAAAGCTCCAGGCTTCACAGAAAAGTGAAGAAATACCTTTTTCTTCCTATGTGACCAAACATTATATATTTCTTTTGTAAACAATTTCCCTCTTAGCTTCAAACTGCACAAGTTCGTTATCAGTATATTTAAGCTTGAACAAACATGGATCTTATTCTGTCAATTAAAAATCTTCACAGATCTCTGTAATCTTTCAAAACCACACCTCTAAAGTTAGGTCTCACAGTCTCACAGGAATATTTCCTCAGTTTTGTTTGGAATGCTGTCTGATGCATTGTTCTAGAGATTTCTCTGGAATGCACAATCAGACTTTAAAACAGCACTGGTATTTTTTTATTCTTGGTCAGTAGACAAAAGTGCTCTATTGCCAAAATGTTCGAGTATCCCTTAAAAGGAAATAACAGTTCTGTACACGTTCTCTCAGAGCAAGACAGATGAATGAGGCATCTATGCTCAAGCTGGGGGCAGGGTGATGGGACAGGAAAGTAGTATATAGGGAGGAACTGGGGTTTTTTTTCCCATGGCCATATGACAGTCTGTGCCTGCAGACTCTGCCCCAGTTTTACTAAGTGACCTGAGATTCATGTCATGTGATCAGGGATATTGCACATGTGCATCTTAGCTGGGTTGGTGCAGATTTTCTTAGGACATACTGCTCTTTTTCTAGTTTAACCGACAGAGCTGGAGTTGCTTTCACAGAACAGCATGTTCACAGGATATTACCCGCCATTAAGCCCAATTCACCTCGGCTGGGGAGAGCAAAACATAATCCGGTCAAAGCTGGGAAAATTGAAGTTTTAAGTCTTAATTCTTTCTACAAATCCGCTCAAAGAGGGTGCCCCAGTTTGGGCCAGTTTCTATTTTGTCTTGTATTTGGCTTCTGCTCTCTCATTTGTGGATGTAGTGTCTGAGTATTACTGGTTTTTACCAATTTCCATAGGCCTTGTGTTTTGGTGTCAGAGCCTTACAAAGCACCTGTACTGACTGTGTGGTCATAGTGGACATTAGAACAAGCCATTTATTATGTACCATGTCCCTTTGTAGTGGGTTTCCAGGCAAGATCAGCAAAGTGATCAGCAGTTTTGCAACAAGATGCAATTTTCTTTTCTTATTTTCACTTTCCTCTCTCCCTCTTATTCTCTCCCTCTTTCACTCCCTCAGTAGAAGTGCTCTATCCTGGAGAAAAGTTATCTTATCAATAAGAAACAGTTTCTCAATAGGTTTCAGGATGGTAAATAAAAATACATTAATCTTAGAGTTAAGGTCCCAATTTGTATTTATTCCTGTATTTAAATGGGTAGTTGTTTTTTTGTAAGTTACTGAGCAACACTGATGGGAAGGAGAAGACACAGGACTCAGAAGCTTTCTGATGCCACCATTTGTGTGTCAATTGTAGTTCCCTTGATGCATCCTACTCAGTGATTCACCCGTTTGAACCAGGCAAATACAGGCAGATCGGGAGTCATTCTCCCCTGTGACTAATGCGAAAAACCCAACCTGGAAAATTACTCTCAGCACAGCCAATTCAGCCAACTGCCCCACTAAAACCCAGGCTCACAGTTATGTAAAAAAGAAAAAAACTCAGATTTTATTTCTGTATTTAATAAGGTCCATAAAACTATTTTTATCCATCTATGCTTTATATGTCATGCTGTAGCCTTTGTAGTTCTGTCATAGGTTACAAGCAACACAGGAGCATGATTACTACTGAACACTTGAACAGCTTTGGGGTGTTTAGCCTCTTTAGCTGCGTAAATCTAGCATTCATGTATGAGAGGTATCTGGTGAGAGCTGACATTTTTATTTCTCTGAAGCCTACTGTTAACATGAAAATCAGCATGGAAGGTTGTCCATGTAGATGGGACAAGAGAAAGGAATAGTGTCAGCTGATGTTGTGGTCAGAGAGGGACAGGCATGATTAAGTTCAGTTGAATCAGGTGTTAGTTTAATACTTGACAGTATGTATACAGAGAGCTTATATGGCGATTTTCATGATCTCATGTTCATTTGTGGGGGGGTGGGTAGTTCATCTCAGCAACCACTTATTAGTATCACCCACCTGGATGATGCACGGCAGCCATTCTGCACCAGAATGCTCACTACACCTCAGGTGAGAAGGAAAAGGAAGTATTCACGGTGGCAGTTAAACTTTGGAATGATTAAATAGCCAGATTGGGTGAGCTGAGTTGGGAATTTGGCCAGGACACCCTAATCCTTGTGAAAAATGCCATGGAAACTTTAATCACCACAGTGAGTCAGGACCTCAGTTTAAGATCTCATCCAAAAGACTCTACATGATGATTTATGGGAGACAGTTTCACAGATGGACTGTCTATGAGTGAATTACCTTTTTAATTTTTTTTTTTTTTACAAATTTTCCCTTTTTCTTCATTTCCAACCACACAAGTACAAGGAGCACTGAGGCTTACATATTTTCAGTCTGTGTATTTACAGAAGTGTTTGTGACAATTTAATGCTCTACAGGCCATGCAGAACTTCACAAGAGTTTGCACTGATCTGAGGACAGCATCTCTGGCTGGTGACAGCTGGTGAACTGTGGATGCCTTGCATTTCAGAGCTGGGCAGTTCCAGTCACAGCAAACTAATGGCATAACCATGGGACAACTCTGTCACTACAGATCCCAGCTTGTGCTCACATAGAGAATCTTTACCAACTAAGCCACTCTGTAGCCCCCTTACCAGATTTATTTCTTACCATAGTCATGCTCTGCATTAGCAGCCCTCTGTGTGCGCTCCAATTGACACATGCAATCAAATGGTCCCTTCCCAGGGTGAAGACAGGACAAACTCCAGCCCCCAGCCAGCGGGAGCTAAAAGGAAGGGCGGTGGTAATGTTGGTCCGCACAGCAGGGGCAACAGTAATAAAAGCACATACGGCAGGGTGCCGCTCCTGCAGACATTGGCCACGGTTGGCCAGCGTCCGCACCACTGATTGACCTCATTCATCAGCAGCAGTCCCCAACTGTGTTTCTGATCAGGACAGGCAGCCATCTGCCTTGATTTAGCAAGAACCACCCCTATACCAAAACCCCAAGACACAGAATGCTGTGTTGTATTCTGCTTACATTTATCCAGGGGTCATGAGCAACCTTGAGCACAGAAGGGGTGGGGCAGAGCAAAGCGAGTAGAAATATCCTGTGCTATATCTGTGTGCTATACATAGGTTAAATTGTTTTGGGTTCACAAGAAGAAAATCCAGGCTGGGCAGCAATATGGAATGTTGCTGTGATCCACTGTCATGATCCACCCTTCCCAAGATACCTATCTGGCACACTGCATGGAAACCTTGGCACCTATCTCCCCTGGGATATCTAGGGGTTAGCCCCCTCCCACCAGAGGTGAGGTCTGCATGCCTAACCCCATTAGTTGGCTCATGTCATCACAGCTCACAAATTACTTACATCTGAGGGTCACAGGAACAGGGCAGCCAATTAACTTCCAGCAAAGTGGTTTGGGTAATGTTCACACAGTGGGATCCCATTGGCTTATGACATAGTGTCAATAAGATGGTAACCAGAAGATAACTGCTTCAGGTCCCAGCAATTACCTGAAAAGGTACAGCCCTAACAACCTTTGGAGAGGTAAAATGAGGAAGCACAATATTATTAGAGAAAGTGGCTCAAGAGAGCCACCCATTGTGATAGGTGACAGAAAGGATGGAATAAGTGCATATGGATGGTATCTTGCTTGGAATCACACCCTATCCAAGGTTCAATATGGATGTGTGGGATCAGGTGTGACTGAATAACTCATTCACACAAGTATGATGCATTATTCATTGCCCAGTTGCAGAAAAGATGTGCCTGTTTGGGCTTCTGTTCTGAAACAGGGCCATACTTGTTTCCAGGGCAACAACTGAAAAAGAATGGGAGTGGTCCTCTTCCTACTGCTGCCTGCCTTCAAATGTGATTGTGATGAGTGTGTCACCAAGTTACAAAAAACATGACAGGAGTGAAGTCTGAATAGAAGAAATTAGTGTCTTATATGTGCAGTTGTGTAGTCCTGGAATAAAACAAAGTCTGACTTGTGATGAATTTTATATTTTCCATGGTGAGCAAGTCAGAATAAGGGTTCAGGTATCTGATCAGAGATGCTGCACAATGGCTGCTCTTTTCCTCTTCCATTGAAAAGGAGTGATTGCTGTAGCTAGACAATGGAGTGAATGAGTACAGTCATGATTAGAGACTAATTACAGGAGCTTTTTATAGCCCCAGGGCTTTTAATTCTCTGTATTTGGACCTAGTGTCCTCCAGCACACAACAGAAGTTTGATGATTCTGGATGGTTCATTAATTTCCCTTTTTCAAAAATCTATAGTGAAACTTTTCACTTTATGAGGAACACATACAAACCAGGGTTGAATTGTTCATATTCTGTTTGTGCATGTTTAAGTGTTTATGCTTAGTTTTTACCTTGATGTAACCTGTGTGTTTTATGTTTCCTCTCAATGTATTTACATTGGTAGTGGTTCATTAATTTGAAGTTGAGGAGGCTGAAATCTTATCTTGTCATATCTACCTGTTTTCCTTTCTTTGCTTGATTAACAAGCATGCCAGTTGTCTGAATAATTCATAACTATGGGCAAGTGATCCCTCTTGCCCTTAATTGTATCTCACATGGTAGTTCTTTCACCACACTGAATTTTAATAAGATAGCCAGATCTATCTGATCATTATGTTTCATCATAAGCATTGCCACATTGTAGTGCCACTTAAGTAAATTAAATAAATGCTGAGCATGGTATGCAAGGTAGGCTTGTGGAAAAAACTCCTTAAATCTACTAATTTGATTTGCAGGCCTTGACATTGTAGAGACACCCTGATTGTGAGCATCAAGACCAAATGAAGTGTTATACATACATTTACTGGAAGATATGGCCAGCACTTCTTAACAAGTCAAGAGAGTGATCTAGTCCAAAAAAGAAAATTATTTTGATCATTTGGTCCAGCCCAAACCAAAAATCCCATAATAATGGATTATACACCTCTATGGAACTCCAGAGCCCAGAGTTATGCTTTTTACCACCTGTATTATTCTATTTTTATCAAGATGAATTGAAATCTTGATTCCAAATTCATTTACATAGCAACCAGAAAATACCTTTGCGTATATAAAATTAATTCTTGGTCAACTTAGTGTTGTAGTATTGACTGTATTATTTCTACTCAGAAAAAAATGTAACTAGGAAATAGTAAACAACCCACACCTGTTACTGACAAAATTAGTGGAATTACAAATTTACATTGCACCAATTTTACATGAAAAAAAGTTTTTGCAGTCACGTTACATTGGAGTCTGATGGGTAAGATAAAGTTTTTTTTTGAACTCCAAGGTAAATAGGCTGTGACATTCTAATGGAAATATAACTCATGAGAGATATTTTGAGGACTTGAGAGGAACAGTATACCCAATTTCTGTGGTATCATTTTTGTTGTATTGATTTTTGATTCACCTCTGCCTTTTAGATGCAGAGTACAGAAAAAACAGTCAAGCATGTCAGCCAAGAATGTTATTGTGTTTCACAAAACCATAACATTTATCGTAAAATAACTGAATATGTATCTTATTTTTGTATTCTATTTCTGTATTTCATATATTTATTCAACAGAGCACCTTACAACACTATATCAAGGTTACATGTATTATATACATATCCATGGAGCAAGATGAACAACAGAAACAGTTATTTAGCATCAAGACTTTACTATATAATAATAGTGACTTGATTGATCAATATACTGAGTTATTGTATGTTGCATTTGAATGATAAATTGATTGATGCAAATGATATACAGCTTACCCCTTAACTCTCAATATTACACAAGCCATTCATCAGAAGCCTTCTTGCCAACTCTTGCTGAGTACCATTTCCCACATCCTCCTGTTTTAAGCACCCTGCATTCTGCCTTTATCTTAATGGCTTCTTGTCTGAATGTATCCAACTCTCCTGGACAAAAGGCTTCAGGTTTTTCATTCTGCGTATCTGGGGAAGATTACCCTACCCTGCTGTGGATTTCTTTGTCCCCATGCATCAAGGTGACACTTTGTACAGTGCACTAAATCTCTTCCCAGCTTTTCCATAAATATTTACACTTGCACAGTGCACAGCAGTTCCCCCAAGGACATTTCTCGGTCACTGCCAACGCAGTTGGAGTCTCCCTTCCAAGGAAATGCACGTGTCACTTTCAAAATCTAAAAAGGAGGTGTGAACTGTCTTGGCCGCACATTCAGGGGAAGGCATGTCTAACATTCATGTTCCCAGTGCAGTCAGCACCAATTAACTAATAATTGGCTTCCTCTCTATGTTGGCAGCAAGTAAGAGGTGAGGTGATGGGGATGATGTAAGGGCACTGAGAATGGTACCTGCACCCTCAATCCATACTGCACTGCCAGACTGGCCCAAAAAAAAACTGCAATGGTCCCTGGGGAGATAAGAGGGAGCCGGCTGCTGGTTCAAGCAGTGCCGTTTACCGGGACTCGTCCGTCGGGAGACAGGACTGCAGCCTCGAATGCTAATGCTCTCCGGGCGTCAATCCCAGTGGTTAGAGGAAATGGGGGGTGGGGAGGGTGGGGAAATGATCAGCACATCAATTTCTTCCCTTCATCCATAATTTCTGGGATATTTTCAGCAGGGGATAATAGGAGAGAGATGTGGATTCTGTAAGGAGTAGACTACGTCCCTTGCTTTGGTTACTTATGTATTGTGTGTAATAATGAGGCAGGGTTTTTAACTTAGAAAGAAAGGAGGTGGAAACAGGATATTCTGGCGAGGGGGTTGGGCTTGCATGCAGAAAAGGTGTAGAGAGACAGAGGGCAGGAAGTATTATTTTTTTCTTCTTCTTGAGCATTGCGCATTCATGGTGTGAATGTCTCGACTCTACAAAGGAGATGAGACACGCCATCCTGTTCGCTTGTGCCAGTGAGACCAATTTAATGGTGCCTGGAAACAAAAACACGATTTGAATCATCAGCTTCAGTCATCAGTTCTTTTTTATTAAGTGAGAGAAGATGGTTCATTGAGAGCAGACCGGTGTGTTGTTGTTTGTAGTGACTTGTGGAAAAATGTTGAGGAATTCTAGGTTGTGCAGGTTTTGTACATATGTCTGTAAAAAGGAAGCTTAACCCTATGGAAGACCATGGTCTAAAGAATATAAATTCCAGGTGGGAAGTTTGTAGAACTGACACAGTGCAGACAGTTTTAGCATTCATGGGACATTTCCACAGAGATCTGTTTACTGTGCCTAGTCCAGAGGCCTCAAAATGAGCCCGCAAGATGGGGAGGGGGAAAAAGAACTTTAAAATTTTAATCGCCCATGGCAAAGAAACTTTTTCAATCTTTTAGTCTGTGTGAAAGCACTGCATTGGAAGGCACACAGGGCTAGACTCTGAACAAGAGTACAATGAGACTATACAAGGATAAAAAAGGGCAAAGCAAGGCTCTGAATAAAGAGACAAGTAGACAAGAACACAACCTGAATCTAAATATGGTCACAACTAGGCTCTAATTAAGCACATGACAGGACAGACAATGCATTAAGGCTAATATTGACACAGTTGAACAAGTGCACAACTAGACTCCAAATATGAACACAACTACCTAAACAAGTGCAGATTGACATTCCAGATAAATACACAAACTACATATAAGTATGCAATGAACTATTAGCAAGTAAACAACTACATTCAAAAGCCTATGCAAACACACAACTCACAACACATCCAGACATGATATTAATTACTATTATTCAATGATTCATGCAGTTTTCAACGACAGAATTCCTATATTGATATTTATTATTTTACAATTCTTGTTCCTGTGGCAGGGGGAAATAAATTATGGAGACTCCCATGAAATCTTACATGTTTTTGTGGCAGCACAGAGCAAGAATGAGTCATATCATTTTGTTTTGAAATATGAAACATATGGCTTGAAATGTTCGGCTATGAAATGTAAATCATGCATAACAGTGCTGTGATTGGCAAACAAGAAGAGAGTGTGTTGTGCACATATCCATGTAAATGTTACATACTTTGAATTATGGAGATGAATGTCTCAAACTGTATGGTCCAAGTTGAACAGAACAGTAACGTTTGTGGAGGAGTTCACTGCCATAAAAATATGGCTTGACAGCTGCTTTTCTAGTAGAAGTGCAGGCAGTAGGAATGTGGGGCAGGGGGGCGGGAGGGGGTGGAAGGTTGCCTGTGAACCACCTCCCCAATCGACCCCACTTCATTCACCCACCAAAAGACAAAATAATACTCATGAAATTAAAGGTAAATTGACAGAAAGTTGGATCATATGTGGATTATAAATTCTGGAACATGCTCTCAACTTTTAATACAAGTCCAGTGAAGCAGCAGAGATGCTCTGGGGGAGACAGCTGCTCTCCACATAATTTTGTAGGTACTTTAACCCATCATTGCTTCAAATAAAATCTCAGACAATACTGAATTTGTCAATAACAGATTTAAATTTAAAAATGATTAAAAATCAGGGTAAGGGTACAGAAAACTCATGAAAGTTTGTAAGAAAACATAAAAGATATTTGAGACTGAAATAAACTATATAGACACTTGAAACGTGCTACAATGAACATATGATCAAATGTGACAGACAGTGTTAGAATATTTGTTCCCAAAAAGATTATCCGAGCAACTGAGGTTGTGACACAGTTGAGCAGAGGGAAGTATGAATAACATTTTCAACCGAGTTTAAGCCTGATTCTGTTCTGATTGAGTTCTTACTTAGGTGACACAACCAACTTAAATATGAATGACATTTGGTAACCACATGGTCATCTAGTGAGGGAAAGGGTTAAATAAAATTAAATAAATAACATGAAACATATGTAATTGTTTAAAATCTAGATTACCAATGTCATTGTTTGTCACTGAGAAAGACTGATGCTCAATATCAATTTGATTGATGCCTGAAGTTCTTCAAAGTGAAAGGGGAGAGCAATACTGTGGACCCACAAAAAAAAAAAAAAACCTGCATCTGCCTCTGTTATACCTCCCTCTCTGTTTTGAAATCTCAATTTTCATCATGAAATCACCCTAAGTTACATCCAGTAATACTTTATATTACTCTCCCATTAATTAACCATTAAGCAATACATTATTAATCATAACATTATTTGCAGTGCCTGTCCTAAAGTAGACACTGTAATTCAAACCTTACCATGACTTTTTGCCTGGAACTTCAAACTTATCTAATGTATAGCAGCAATAATTCATATGCCATCAGCTTTAATGTACAAAAGATGTGTGTTGCCATCATTCTGGGTTCATGTGGGAGGATATACTTTTGATGAACTATCTGATCTCCCCCTGCACAAAGGATATGAGATATTTGTCTCTGGTGGCTGTTGCCTGAAGAATCTTGACAATTTTGACCGTTTTGTAATGTCAGAGTCTTCCTAAATAGTCTGTGTTGTAGGAAACTTCACAAACTGTTTTTGTAAATTGACCCTGGTGCTACAGGCAACAGAGAAAGAATGTGTTTACCTTCAAACAGTGTTTGTTAGGCCACATGTTATTAACTGTCTCTGTTCTCCTCTATCCAAATGTCTATTTTACCGTCCAGTTGTGCCCAAATACCAATCATCTCAAGGTGATTGTTTCAGGACATCCAATCATCAAGAAGTCTCTCTTATGTCTTAACAAAACTAAAGATTTGTGACCAATTCCCTTGAGACTTTCACATTCAGACCTGAAAGTGAGTGTTTACACAACCGTTACAGTGTGCTCCCCTTCTCAACTGAACGAAATGCTTCTGAACCATTGAAGTCTGAACTGTATTGCATGAAATAATGGTTAGAATACAGTTTGTGAGAGAATTAGTTTGTGGCCAAATTGTGTGTGATTAAATGACAAGCTGAATGTAAACAGTCCTGTACAAAGTATAAATAAACACAAATGTTTTAATTAACTGGTGTTAATAATATGCACTGAAAACCAAAGTATTAATAATAGCTGTGTTTATGTTTGTCAAATGATAACACCTGCACATAAAGAGTTAAGAAAGCTTGCCATTGTATTTCCTCATATTTTGATTCTTTACCCATCTACTGACGTACCAAACAGCTGCAGCAACTAAGCTCCTAAGATCAGCAAACAATCCTTCACCACGATACTTGAAGGCCATTAAAAAAATCATCATAATAAAGTAATGGATTTCCCAGGAGTCTCCACAGGGATGAGATCCCATGAGAGAGGATGATTAGAAGAGGAGAATGCAGCTGGATCCAGCTTGCACATTCAATGCTTGCTGTCTATATGTAGGAGGTTTAAAAATGGGTCCATGCAAGTTATTAAGGCTTTATGGATGTGATAAGTCTGTTTGATTGTGAGACATCTCTGGCTTGTTTCCCTATAAAGCGCTTTTTTGATCTTGCTTGTGTTTTAAAAGTCAGCAGATTCACTGGTTTATGAATGGCTGTGGTGATATGAAGTGGTCTTCAAAGTGGTGCACACACCATTTCTCTGATTTCTCACAGTGTTTGCAAATGCAAACTTACTCTATTTCCTCATGGCAGACTGATGGTACTGCTGGGTAAAGACACACTACAACAGCCCTGTGCAGTCGGATTATTTATAAAATCTACTCAGTTGAATCTAAGGACAAAATAATTGTGTGACAGGAGAAACATATGAATGTGCCATCAGGCTGAAGTTTCATATGCTTGCCTGAAAAACAGTAAATATGCAATCATCTGTTTTAATGGTCATGCTTTTATGTCGTATCAGAACAAGTGTCCTATGAAAGAGGCCTTCCCTAGCATTGTTAGAGCAGGGAATGGAAGTCCTTCCAGTGTCTAATCCCATCTAATCCCAATGCCCATCTTAGGACCCCTTCAGTGTCAAGTTGGTGTGTGGCTACCCACTATAGTCTCTTTTTCACCCTTATGCCAGAAACAGAACAGATGGCTCCTGAAAGAGTGGAAACCTGGCTAACGCTAGCTTTTAACAGTGACTGTCCTGCAATGCAAAAAAATGCAGAGTCACAGCAGTACAGGCCAGGCTTGGCAGTATGTTTTCACAGAGGTCTGCTGGGTCAGGAGCCTCTGCCAATCAAAGTCTGGCTTGCTTGAGCCCTGAGAGTGTAAAGTTTTACAGAGACAGCTCATTGCAAGGGAGAAAAACAGGTCTGAAAAGGCAATGATAAACAGAGGCCGCTCTAAGATATTCCCCTGTGAAGCACTGCAATCGATCGGCCCCAGTGTGACGGGAGTTTGTTGCAATTAAGCTAGAGACAGCATGTCACGGAGCAAAAAACACGGTGCAAATTCCTCCTTTAGGGACAAACGGGACACCTGTGCTGTCCCTTTGGTCAGATCACTCGGTGGCAAGTGTATGTGTCTCCTTGACAGCAGGTAAAATTCCTTTTTCCTGGCTGGGTAGCAATTATTTTTTGTAAGTGTGTACGTCTGCAGGATTGTTTCCTCTCCTGTCTTAGGGGGTTTGTGTCTTTGAATTTTTCCTGTGAGTATATGTATTCTCCTTTGTTGTCTATTGCAAGAGATAATATTCCTTTCTCACCCTTTTTCCTTCTCCCCCACCTCTCTCTGTCTTACTATCTCTCTCTTTCTCAGGGAGTGAGGGTTCTGCTGAGACCAGCCAGAAGGAGACATCCACCTGTGACATCTGTCAGTTTGGGGCGGAATGTGATGAGGATGCAGAGGATGTGTGGTGAGTGATGGGGCGAAGGAAAGGGGCAGGACAGTGATAGGGCAGGGGTTATAGGCAGGGCAGGGCTTAGGGTCGAGTCAGTGACAGGGCATGGCTGAGGGGTGGGGCAGTAATGTGGTGGGTGAATGGCATGGCAGGATACAGGGTAAGGAGTCTCTTCTACAGATATTTATCATACAGATGTTAGTACACACCTTTTTAAAGCGAACAACACTCTCCCTATAGTTTTTTAGCTGCTAACACAGGTGTGATGTGGGACTGTCTGACACTTCAGTTCTTGTTTTGAGCTAAGCACCCACCCACTCCTCCCTGATTATTTCATGCAGACCTCACTGGCAGATAAGGGCTCCAATTGTATTTTTAGCAACGGACGGATTTTCTGAAACGGAAAAGCGCTCTCTGTTTTCCGATTCCTATTTTACGTGCTCCAGTTGTCACATGAATTCTGATTTCCCTAAAAGGGCCCCCCTCCTTTCCCCTCCCTGGACTGAAATGTTAATTGAATTGGGCCCAGATTGCCCGGTTCGTTGCTGAGTCAGTCAGAAGAGATGATAGATTATAGTGCGTGGCAAGGCTTGGGGACGATGCGACGGCGATCGAGAGCGACCACAGCAATTCCATCTTTATTTAATAGAGTCCCAAGCAGATGGATTAATGCCACAAGACCGGAGGCAAGCAATTACTATTCAAATTGCTGAGCAGAGGCAAAAGCCTCCCACCGAATGCATGGGGCATGGAGGCCAGAGGCAGGATGTCCGGGAGAACGAGGTGAGGGGAGTTATTAGTGGCGTGAACTGGAGTGGGGGTTTAGCCAGTCAGCACTGTCGGAGTGGGCTTTATGACTGAGCAATGAGACGCCGGTCTACTGCAGCACCAGCTTTTAAAAGGAATCAGGCACGTTTATAGACACCTTTCTGGGAAGTCAGGGATCCAGCTGCCAATGCCCTCTGCACTGTCTGCCTGCTCTTACTCTCCTGTTTCAAGGGATTACACTGAAATAAGGCTGGGATTAATAAATCGATACCATATTCACATGCAGTAACTTTTGTGGCCGAAGGCATTGGCCCTTTAGCCTGGCATTTCACATACCATCAACTATATGGGATTTGGGAATCACAAAAGGGCCTGAGCTGCTGCCGTGAGAGTACTTGGCATGCGGGACAGGTGCGGACGATTAGGAGAGGTGCTGAGGTCATGATTGCCTGTCTGATTGTGGGGATGGAGGAGGAGAACCCAGCAAGTAGCCAAAAGCACGATCAATACCCCACCCACAGCTCGATGGAGACATTACACCAATAATCGCAGCAGAGGCCAGCTCTGCAGCGGAAGAATGATCGTCATAGTGGGGTTTTTCTCATTAAAGCTTCCTCAGATGAGTGTCTTGGTTTCACCTGTGCATGCGAGTAGTTTAGATTCACTGTAGCTCCCTGGTCTACATTACTCCTGTGGCTGGTTAGTACCATTGACCATGGAAATGATCATATGACCAGTTAGGCAGATGGCCCACCTATGACTCGGCACTACAGTGAATGGTACTGTAAGCATGCAGCAGTGAACTGCACTGTGATTCTGTCTGCAGTCCAATGAAAGGGACTGCGACTCCCTGTGTTGCAGGGGATGGTGCTGCAGTGACTGGGACTTTGCAGTGCAGCAGGGAGAAATGAGGAGGCATGTGTCTATGCTGCAGTTAATGTGCTGTGGAGAGTGATGAGGTAGCGTGTGCCGGAGAGACACTAAGGAAGCGCTGCAGGCGATCAGCAATTTTAAAGTTTAAATAAATAAACAGTAGGAGACCACATGACCAAGACAGATCAATATGGCACATCCTGCTCAGAGCCTCCCCTCACACATACAAACACACACACACCTACACACACACACACATACACACACCTACAAACATGCGCACATACTATTACACAAAGGGATTATTTCATACCCTTGTCTTTTTATTGCAAATTCAAACACATCAGGAAGGAACTGGCATGTTGTTTTTATGGAATGCATATGGCTGCATCCATTCCATAAGGACATTCTTCCAATAATCACTGAGACAGAATAATATTTCATTAATAATTAGACAGTTAGGCTGTATTCTGTGTCCTGTGCAGTCTACAAAAATGTTCATGAACAATTAGTATTTGTACCTTTTGACACAGGCATATGCACACACACACACACACACACACACACACACACACACACACACAAACAATCAATAGTTTAAATCCAAGCAGAGGTTAATTAATAGCAAGTTAATTACATTTCTGTGTAAATACAGCAGGCAGACTGAACTGGGGTGCATGTGGAGTTGTGTAATAACAGTTCAACCCCCCAAGTCTGCAGCAGTGTTTACCCTGTCCCCTCACACTGCCTTCCTGCTACCCGGGGACTGCGTGGGGAGATGTGTCCTGACTGAGGTGCCAACCCCAGCAAAGCTTCTCCTCCAAGTCTAATACTCTATCTGACAGGCTGTGGTCCCCAGTGCTGGCGAATACTGTTTTAATCACCTCAGCAGAGTGCATGGTCTACAGCTACCGCCCCCCCATCCCCCATGACTGAATTGAAAAGGAGAGATAGGAAGGGAGGAAGGGGCAGCTGGCAGCGTGCAAAAGAAACACAAGGTGTTTTTGTTTGTGTGGGCATGTATGCATGTGTGTGTATGTGTGTGTGTGTGTAAGTGGATCAGTCTATACTTGCGCATGTGTGTTAATATGCAAGTGTATGGGTGGATATACTTTTATGTATGTAAATAAAACAAAATAACAATTGTAACAGTAGCAAAATAAAAGCATCCTTATTACTGTAGTCTGTGCATTTGTGTATGCATATTTGTGTGTTTGTGTATGCAAGCACGCATGTGCGCATGTGCGTATGTGTGTGTGTGTTTGTGTGTGGTGTCTGTGTCTGTGTCTCTGTGTGCCTTTGTGCAGGCACATGTAGGTTTGTCTCCACTCCTGTCAGGGTTATGGAGCCTGGCTCAGTGTACTCTAGTCTGTGTCAGTGCTGGTGTGCTAGAGTGTCGTGTTGCAGTAATGCACAGGGCGGGAGAATGTGAGAAGCCCCATTAAAAATGCATGGACTTTAGACACATTATCTTTTATGTACACCAATGGGTGGCCACTCGGGAGAACAAGCTTCTTAATGCATTTTTGCACTTCTGGCTTGATCGTCTGTGTATGCTTGTGTGTCTATATGTGTGAGTGTGTGTTTGTGTATGTGTATACATGTGTGTGTGTGTGTGTGTGTGTGTGTGTGTGTGTGTGTGTGTGTGTGTGTGTGTGTGTGAGTGTATGTTTCTGTATGTGTCTACACTTATGTGTGCATGTGTGTGTGTATGTGTGTGTGGGTGAATGCATGTAAGTAAGTATGTGTGTGGGTGTTTGTGCTCTTTGATTTCTCCTGGGTCTTCCGTCCTTTTGGTGAACTATCTGCAGCTGCACTTTAGAGCTGACAGAGCCAGTGATCAGGCTAAGTGGAAACAGGCCGATATGGATCTGTCCTGGCCCATGGGAGACACAGCCAGAGGTGTGTTGTACACTAATGTGATTCTGTCTCCCTGGCCAGATAAGCCTTCAACTTTGGAATCTCTTCTTCTGTTTGGCCTTACCCTCAGCCCCAGCCTCCCACCGAAATGACCGCTGGCATTCAATGTTTGGCTGGCACAGCCCCCTCTGGAGCTGAATCTGAGGAGCTGCACCTTAAAATCTTTACCCACTGAGAGATTGCACCATAAGATTCCAGCCACAACCCCTGGCTGCTGCATTCAAGAGTAGGCTTGAGCCAATTCTGGCCCACCTCATATGACCAACGCTACTATTGATTACAAATGTTGGCGAGAGATTAATGTTTTGTTTACTCAGTCTTTCTACCTGAGCCATGTTTATTCTGTATAGCTTGCTTATGCATGTTTTAACAAGGTCTCCCTGAATCTAAAGTTATGAGAACAGAAAATATTAAGAGTAAAATCAATTCACAATGGATGAAGTCAGAAATAATTTTGTTCTAATAGGGTACATTTATCCCTTTTGGTCACAGAAAAACCCTGTTATAGTTGAATTAGCAGTGATACATTTCTTTGTAGAAATAAATGGTAGTTATGCAGATACTCTCTGTGAAGATCAATGGCGACAGTGTGGCCAGTGAGGTAACTAGCAGGGTGTGCTTTAATGCACTTTGCACAAATATTTTCTGAAGGAGAGAATACTGCTCAATAGCATCATGTGATAAGGCCTCGGCCGAAGGAGGAGCCGGAATAATGCCAATTACAATTACAACAGTTTGCCATTCAGCCTTGCACAATCACAGCACTGTGAGACTGGGAATGTTTCCTGGTTTTTGGCAGGAAATGCAATTATTGCAAAGCTGAGATTCAAAAAATAGCATAAGCTCAAATCAGCACTTAATTTGTGTCCACACAGATATAAACATGCACACACATTCCCTTTTGTGCTTACATGAACACACTGTGTGTGTTTCAAACAACTTCACAAGCATAAGCATACATGCAACATACCTATAATCACACACAGATACAAACAAACATATTCACATACATTCCGCATTTGCTCCTCTCAGACAACGGAACCCTGCCAGTTCTAGCATCAGGTTATGTCATCGACAGTACGGTATGCAGACTGCATAGACAAAGTGTTGGAACAAACAAATGAATAGATGAACAGAAGGATATGAATTGTCTGCCGTGGAGAGGCAGGCAGAGTGGGCTGTAATGAATAGAGGCTGCAAGCAGGCGCTGCTGCTCCCACTTCTAAACATTCATCACGCATTTGTTTCACTCCACCTCCCCAGCAGCCACAGAGCACAACGGCACATAGCGTAGCACAGCACAGGCAGCCAGGCAGCACAGTTCAGTGTGGAGGCAGGACATTCAAAATACACAGGGGCTCACTATGTGCCAGACATAGCTCCTACCCCTTGACAAAGGTGGGGGGGGGGTTCTGCATTTTGAGTACTTGAATATTAAATCCATCACTTGGAATTGGTGGGAATATGTTGAGTGCCACCCAAGGAGGCAATATGTCTTTGGCTAAATTTATTTCCAGACCAATACATTTATTTATTTTATCAATCTACTCCACTTAGATGTAACTAACCTGACATGAGTGAGGTTAGAGACATCGTGCCATGGAGTCTGAGCTAAAGATCACACCTAGATCTCCAGAGATCTCCAGGTGGTTTACATAGTAAACACACTTTTTTTGGGAAGCAGATGTGAACCCTACGATGGGGGTCAGGGGGATCGGGGTTTGAAGTCCAGCCCTGCCAATACAGGCTATGGTTGGAGGTCTGCATTGGCAAAGCAACAATCCATCCAGCCTCACCGGGGGTAATAGGGAGTAAGCCAGTTAGTTTTGTTAGATCATCACTCTTTAAGAGCCACTCCAGTTTGGCTGCTTGACTGTCAATGCACAAATTGAGGATATTCATCCTCCAGCAACACAGGCGTCACGTAACCAGTTGTGCATCTGCATTTTGAAAATAAGTAAGGGCTAATGGTCATGTGAATCGTATGAGTAACGTGTCATGCACCACCCCCCACCCACCCAGTCAGTCAGCAGGAACAGGAAAAAAGGGAACATTTTCAAAACAGCAAAAAGATCAAACCTGATGGACATCAACATGGGGGCATTACAGTTATAGCAGCTGGCAGAAAGATAGGAGGGGACAGCCAGGAAAAGCAATTACCAGTTCAATATGAGCATTATAGTAACCAGTGTTAAACCATTGAATAGCATATTCTGACATCATACACTGTATCAGGAGCCTTTTGTAATGATGCTCATTATTATGACACTGCAATAGCATGTCTCCTATGTGGTGACTATGTAATACACTATTTGTTTGTTTGTTTGTTTGTTTGATTTTTCTTCTGCATTTCACCATGATTGTCCTTACCTGTGTCCATGTATTCTTGTGAAAGCATGAACATATGAATAAAAATGATGCTAATAAAAAATTAAAGGCACTAAATACAGTTAATACAATGCATTATTATCATGATAATTTTACACCCTACATAATTACACCTGGGAATCTGATAGCATGGCATCAGTATAGTTTCATATCCCTGATAGAATACTTTATCGTTATCAGATTTACAGTAAAAGGAGAAAACCCACTGCAACCACCAGCAACATGTAGATCTTACCTGGGTGATGAACAGCAGCCATTTTGTTCCATTTATATCCTCCACTGACCCCTGCAGAATCCTGCTGAGCCTCTCCCCTTTTGTTCCCCAGGTGTGTGTGCAATATCGACTGCTCCCACATCAGCTTCAACCCTGTGTGCGCATCCGACGGAAAGTCCTATGACAACCCCTGCCAGGTGAAAGAGGCATCCTGTCAGAAGCAGGAGAGAATTGAGGTCAAGCACCTGGGCCACTGCCAAGGTCAGCGCCCAGTGCCCTCCTTCCCACCCAGTCCAGTGTCATAACTAAAGCACACACAGTCCAAATCGGCTATAGTCAGGCTGTTTTACTATTTTCCTCAAAACATTAAAAGTGGGATTTCAACCTTGATTTAACTGTTTGAGGCAATAGTGGTATTCATTGCATCACCACAATTTATATCATCACATTTTTAAAAAATTGTGTGCAATATCATATTTTCCAACAATATATTTCCAAGAATGACCTTACCATCATACAACAGTTTTGCATATGTTGTAGGGATAATCAAATATATTTCAGTTACTTATCATGAAACTATAACTATACAACTATATTACTGTATTAAAACTATATTAATCATCCACATAACCTTGGTACAGAGAATCTCAAATTTGTTATCACAATTTCAAATATTGTTTGTTTCAATTTGTTTTGTTTTGATTATGCCACAGGAGGCATTAACGCAAACCATTCACACTTCTGCAGATGTGGAACACAGTAGATTATTTACATTTCAATCATAAAGTCTTGTTAGACTGTGCCTCTCCAATCTTTTGTGCCTCCCTTTCATCCAGGCAGGGCCAGCCCGACACACAAGGAAACCAAGTGCTTGTTTAGGGCCCCCCATGGCCACCAGAGGGCCCCCAAGAGCGCTTGAAATGTCCCACAAGGCAGTGGGAGGCCCCCAAATCTAATTATGCTCAGGGCCCCATAAAGGGTTGGGCTGGCCCTGCATCCAGGTGTTACATGCTTTTGTTGTGTCCTTACCTCTCTTTGTCCCTGCAGGTCTCCCTTATGGACCAAAACTCAAATAACAGAATCAACATCCAGGGGTGCATTTCCCAAAAGTGTTGCTGTAACCTCCACTGTGAGAACCGTAGTTAGCAGTTTTGGTGTTTCTGAAAACCATAGTTCCAACGGACATTCGCAACCACTGTTGTAAAGTTGTGTGGTTGAAACAAAAGCTCTGGAGCTGTAGTTAGAAGCATAGTTCCTTGTTAGCTCACACCGACACGACAAAGGAGATGTTGTCAGTCGTTGTTAGTAAAGTTGCATTAAATAACATTAGTTTGTCAGTGTA
The DNA here is from genome assembly GCA_022829145.1 of Albula goreensis. NCBI lineage: Eukaryota > Metazoa > Chordata > Actinopteri > Albuliformes > Albulidae > Albula > Albula goreensis. Next base: position 18,291,604 of record CM040745.1, read on the forward strand.
TCTGTTAGTTATAACAAGATCTTGTTGATGAAGGAGTTTTGTGTTTATACTTGTCGTAGTTATTAAAGTTTGTCATGTCCATTTAGGCTATGTGAATAGTGTATTCCAATATGGTTTGTCTTGGCAATAACAAACAAATTATATATAAATCAAAAGCACAGATGATGCGAAATTCCAAACTAAAGCTGAGAGCAGATGCAATTCAAGACGGACATGGGAGGGAAGGAGAACATGCATGATAATCTAGAAATTTGCATAATTATATTTATATGTTCAAACAAAATAATAATATTGATAATGCAGTTTACTTATAGGCCGCTTTTCTAAATACTTAAAGAGGCTTTGCCGAAAAAGGTCCAATTTTCTCTCTTGCTCTGTGAAAAAAATAAACCTGCCCTACCTACTGAGCTACTGCCGCCCAGTTAATGTGTTTTGCATACCTACATCTTGAGGACGTAGACATCAATAGGAAATTAGTTTCTGTAATGATCCACCGTACTACGGTTATTCATGACCACCATTGTTGTTTGGGAAACGCACCCCAGGTCACATGTTTTGTATGTATCATGGCACATGGCTCATACAAAACAGATACTAGATTTACTTTAGAGGACAGCAGTACTGTACAATGGCTTATGGTTAGGGATATAGCACATGATGTGTTACCACACATGAGCAAACTTACTTTTTACCCTCTACTATGACACTTGTGCTTATAGGGTATTATATCTGTAGATAATTTGTACAGCTATGCTGATGTTCTTTGATCCTTACTGTTGGCAGTATTCTAGGTCTGCCTAGATAAAAATGCCATGAATATATGTCTGTGTTAGTTATGCAGGTGCATATATTTGAACAATTTATTTGGTATTTGAATATAGGCCACTGTTAAATTTGGTACAGAGCACCAAACATGTTGTGTTTAATCAGGTGAATAGACGTCATGCTTTGGTTCACATTCTGTAGGAACAGGAGAAACTGCCTCTTCTCTTAACTCCAGATTTAATCCTGGGGGGTGACACACAAAGTTTCCTGGCCTGACAACACCCACACTTTTTGCATGCAAGAGACTTGGGGGAAGAAAGCAAGGGGGTTATAATCCCTTTATCCATCTGATAAGAGTTTAGCTTGCGCTAAACTGGGGTCCCAGATTTTGGGAACCACAAGGAGCTTCAGGTACAAGGGTTTTAAATGTTTCACATCTGGGGGTGGGATCAAGGATTGTTTAACAACACCATTGTTTTCTTAACTCCCTGTCGCCACCACCCCCCATTAGCCGTGTTAGAAGCGATTACTGTGACTGCACCAGCTACTGCACGCTGGGATGTTGGCTCAGTGTGGAAGGTGCTTCAATTAACCTGGTCCCCTTTGGGAGACAGAGAGGATTCATTTTGTTCCCTCTCTGCCCCCCAACCCCTCCACACACATACAGGTGACATGACCACTGGTGCCAAGCCTGGAGATGGCCACTACGCCAGGAAGGACTACACAGGTAGGGGGGACGCTGTGGGTAAGGGACAGGTGGGGTTAAAGAAAGAGATAAAGGGTGCAACAGCAGGCAAGTAGTACAAGACATCAAGAGCAAAAGAGAGACAAAGACATTACAGAGTAAGGGTAAGAGAAATATAGAGAGAGGCAACAATCAGAATGACAAAGATGAAGAGAGGCAGACAGATGAAGGATATAAGCACATGGAGTGGCGGAGAGAAACACTGAGAGAGAAAGACAAACATGAAGAGAGTGAGAGAGTTTGTGATTGTGTGAGTCTTTGTGTGTTTGCATATGTGAAATAGAACAAGGTTTTTGACACCTCCTCCATAAATGCTCCTGGCAGTTTTACCTAGAACAGTATTATTTGCTGTACAGCATTCGCTCATTGTGGTCATTTAGGGGACTTCAGTACATTAAAATAAAATGGAGAAGCAGGATCCATGATGGCTGTCAGAATCCATCACAAAGGCAAAGATGAAAAGGTAAAGTGAAATCCATAGCCAGCACTAATAGTGGTACAATTATTATTATTATTATTATTATTATTATTATTATTATTATTATTATTATTATTGTTACTGTGACAACATATTGCATTTCATTGCATTGCATTCATTTAGTCCGTGTGTTTATCTAGGAAACAAGATTTTAAGAGACACACCACCTCATTTCCCAGAATACTCATTCACAAAGCCTCCAAAGAGCCATTAGGTGCATTTGGTCCTTCTAGAGCAGGAAAAGCCTCTTCACTTAAAGTGAAAGCTGGATTAGATAGATAGATAGATAGATAGATAGATAGATAGATAGATAGATAGATAGATAGATAGATAGATAGATAGATAGATAGATAGATAGATAGATAGATAGATAGATAGATAGATAGATAGATAGATAGATAGATAGATAGATAGATAGATAGATAGATAGATAGATAGATAGCATAAAAAACTCTCTTCTGAGATTGCATTGAATTGTCAGGCTCTGTTTTTGGGGAGGGGCTTGCAAGCTCTCTTTTAATGTGTTTGATGTCATTATATCATTGGCATTGCCATTTATGTCCACCTCATATGCAATATTAAAACATATTTGATATTGTGAAGGGAAGACATTCACAGCCATAGCATCTCAGGTTCTGATTTTCCACTAAGGCCCTTCATATCTCTCCAACAGAGGAGAAACAGGATAAGATGGGCGAGGTGGCCATTGGTCTCTACATCCCCTGTCCTGAGCACTACAAGAACTACTGTGTCCATGGAGAGTGCGAGTATCCCAACAGCTTATCGCCCCCTTCCTGCAGGTAACCATTCCCTCCTTCTACTTCCAAAGCAGCATCTTGTGTCCCAACAAACCTCTAATAACTTAGTGCCAGCTCAAAGCCCTCTTCAAGGGCACCAAACTTGAAATGATCCAGTAAACATCCAGCTGTATGTTGCAGTGTGCAAACTACAATCTGCTTAAGTCACTCTGGTTAAGGGCCCTTAGCCAAGCTCATGAATAATGCAGTTTGTATGTTCCTAGCATTTAGAGGTACATCCTGTAATCCCATCCTGAATGTTGCTCCCTGTGACTTTTGAGTGAGGTGTCTCAACCCAGTCCTGCTATACAAATGGTCTGCTGAATATTTAGATCTGTGAGAACTGCAAGGGTCCCTGGGTGACTGCATCTAGCAGGGAGACCAATAAATAGTGTATAACAGTGTGAGCTGCTGGAAAGGTCTGGCTCCGCTTTCAAGCTTTCTTCTTATGCCACCCTTACCATCATCTGATTTACGGCCTCAGAAGAGTTCCCCTCCCAAGATGGCATAAGCACTGGCTTTGAAGTGCTGTTTCCAAGAGAGGAATCCATCAACTACCTGACTGAAGCTTGACTTGAGCCTTTCCCAACAGTTCCACCCTCCTTTGGAAAGTGTGCCATGCTGCATTACCAGGAGAAACCACGGAAAGAATGCATGGCAAGGCCAGACCACGAGCCTGAAAGGAGAAGTTATTTTGAGTAGATACCCCACAACCTTCAGTTGTGGTTTTCAGAATTCAGAATATCCTCTTAATATTCATGTCACTTCATTCTTTCTCTTTTTTATTTAGATGTTCTTATGACCCTGGCAAGCTGCAGGACTGGGCAGTGGCTAAGGTTCAAGCTAATAGGCTTGCAGGAACCCCCAAGGGGCTCAGTCAGAAAAGGCACTTGCTATAAGTCTAGGCTGCGGCCTTTAGCCTATATATCACAGGTTTGGCCCTGGGCTGTGTCATCACCTGTCTGCAGTACAATGAAACAGTATATCACTCTATGGCTATATGGCATTGGGTAGATTTTAGGCAGCCATGATTTTCTGCACTGCCACTTTATTAGTTCCTTTCCGGACCATGCCAGACACCCAGAGCGACTAGCTGCCAGACACCAATAGACTAGCAGTTGTCATGGAGAGAAAAGTCTCACCTCAGGCACTAGCTTTCTATTCTATTCACATTCACTGGCTTGAAGGCAAGTGCACTTGCCTCAGCTGCATTGCGTTTGCAGGTGGCACGTAAATGACTCCAATGTGGGGGAGAAACACTGTTTCAAAAAGAGGGAAAATCTAGCTCACGTTTGAATGAGGGTACATACCTGTGTCAGTCTTCACTTTAAAATACAATGGAAATGGCTGGTGGGCCATTAGCCCTGGATCCTGTGGTGACTGTGAGTAAGGGTCTATTATATTCACGCCTACATGCTGTGCTTCCTATTGGCTGATGCTGTCCTGTGGGGAGAGACGAGATGGCTTCTGCCAGCTGCTGTATCCAGGACAGTATGGTCGGAGGGAGTTGGTCCGGGGGGGAAGGGGGCGGAGTGATGGGTAGAAGGGGGGGCTTTGCAGGTGTTCTCAGTAACAACCCCCCAAGAGACAGGCGGGGAGGATTCGGATGTGCGTAGGGCGCTAATTAAAAACACGGCTCGTTTCACTGCCCACGTCCCTACAGCCTCCCTACCCAACCAACCGCAGTGTGATGGTGATCACTCAGACAGTGCAGCAGCAGGAGACACTTATGGGGGCTACAGAATGAGACCCAAGAGGTGCCAGTTTGTGCTCCAGAGTGCCACCCAGCTGCAGCCCACATCCAAGCCAATACAGTCCACACAGTCAGGATTCACACAGTCAGCCATTAGTCACTCATGCTCCATTAGAATTCACAACTGTAATAAGTGATATCCATGGCCGGGGCAGAGGGTCATGTGATCACGTATCACGTTTGAAATGGGAACCTGCACCCGTAAGTAATGACACACGTTGTGTGTGCGGCAGAAAGCCTCCTGCAGACAGGCACGGTGGATTGATGGTAAGCTGTAAGACGATGTGATTTGGCTTGCAGATAGCGATTTTTCCTAGTGGTGATTACACCTCAGTCGTATTGTTAAACGGGAGCCTGTCACTCAGGGACAGCATTTGAGCTGGTGATGAGCGACAGTGCAGAGTAAGCACGTTCAATAGTGGATGAGCCGAAGCGACAGCTGCGGGCTGCAAGCTGTCACATCCCCATGGGGAGAGTGCAGCAGGTTGGGGACTGGCCTCATCCCAGGTTATGGTACAGGAGGTAGTACCCCAGAGCAAGGTACTCCACCTGAATTATCACAGTAAATATCAAGCAGCAAATGGGCACATGCAGACAGAATGTGTTACTACCATATTCCTCCCACATGCCTCCCAGCCACTGTGTCAGCAACAAAAAGCTTGTCGACTATAGCAGAGTGCAGAGTTATCACCCTGGCCACCAAAGTGTGGGCATAGTGATCCCTCAAAGACATTGCCAGGATGGAGGGGCTCTTCTCCCTTGTATTAGAAGAATTCTGAGCTGTATGTTACATGTTCAGAAGTTTATAAACACCTGAACAAAAATGGCTTATGGAGCTTCACCCTTAAGTAAGGTCAAAGGATAAACAAGGCAAAGGGTTTTTCTTGCCCTGTATGTATACTCAAATCTTTCTTCTTGTTTGTTTTTCTGGCTTGCTTATAGAGCACCAGGCGAACACTCCCTCATGGCTCTGTCTTTTTTACAGCTGCCACTCTGGGTTCAGTGGGCCACAGTGTGACACTAAGGAGTACAACGTGCTGTACGTGGTGCCCGGGTCTGGAAAGTTGCGTTACGTTCTCATCGCCTCCATCATCGGCGCTGTGCAGGTGGCCATTATCTGTGTTGTGGTGCTCTGTATCACAAGGTGAGTTCATTATGTCATTGTCAAATTGTTAATTTTGCAAGCACACATGCTCTACTGGGTCACAAGGTTATTTCACTTTGTCACAGACACACACATACACACATGTGCACACACACACACACTCACACACACACACACCTCCAAGTGGCTCACAGGGTAAAGTGTTTGCTTGAGTTAGCCCTGAGGTGAGGATGCTGTAGGAATTGTCTGTTGTCAGGTCCAGGCGTACTACCTGACCAGGTGATATTTTACAAAACCCCAATATCTCAATCACTTTCATTCAGCATATAAATGAGGAAAGATTCATTTATCAGCATGAGATCAGACTATAGAGAAAGCTCTTTTCCCAGGACATACAAACAGACAGGCAGACAGAGAATCATTCAAAATCATTTAAAATCCCCTCATGTTTCCATAGCAACCAGGGATCCAACACATGGTCCAGTGGAGACTCCTTGCACACCCCAGTGTTTAGGGTGATTTTTCTGGTCTTCAGAGGTTAAAAGCTAAGGTCAGATGGCATCCATTTCCAGATTTCATCCTCAGGGTTTTCCATGAATTCATCTAAAACTAACAGTAGCCTCATCTGGCCGTTCCCATGGCAACACCATCAAAATGTCTCCATGGCAAATGGAGTTTTCTGATGGCAAAATGAAAGATGTTGACTTAACTGGTTTCATAAATGAAGCCACTGATACACACTGTTTTATGGGCAAAATTCCACCATAAAATTTCCTTGCACACACACACACACCCACACATATGCGCAGGCCCAGCACTGATGTACAGACTCACATACATACACAGTACCATACAGTCATAAACATGCAAAAATATCAGTGGACTCTTTTATGCACTCACACATACACAAAAAAATGTACAGATACAATTGTACACACAAACACACATGCACAGACATGCATACATATAGACATACACATGCACACATACATGCGCACATAAATACATTTACACACATTCACAAACATCCCTACATCCACGCACGCACTCACCCACATACTGGCACCACATTGATTGGAAGTGCACAGGTTGCTGGGGTGATTATAATAGCTTTGTGTGGAGCAGGGAGGAGAGGGGATTGAGATGTCCCAGCAGAATAATCAGTGTGTCTGCTCTGTATGGGTGACCTTTCCCTGAATGTTAAGTGTCCCCTTGCCACCCCTACCACCCCCCACACTGTCTGCACCTGGAAATAGGTCCCCTGTGGCTCCCTCTAAATCTCTCCCTTTTCCTCCCGTCATCACTGACTGCTGTTTGTTTGTTGGATGTCCTCCTAACGACGCGCCCAGGGAGGTGCGGAGCCATACGATTGATGGTGCCAGGACAGTTTTATTGCTGTGCTGCGACGGCGGGTTCCATAGCTGAGGCCTCACATTCCATAACCGAGGGCTCCTACCTCATAAATGGCACAACACAAGCAGCTGACTCACAAATGCTCACAACTGGGTTTTGTGTGAAAGCAGGCCTCACATAAAAAAACAGCGTCCCCTGGTGGACATCCTCATACACCACCATGCCCCAGTTCTGAAATATTAAGTGCTTGCCAAAACAAAAATTCTCAAACATGGCAGCTGCATCAAGAACATTTTCCCAGAGTTCTTTGCTTTAAACCTTCCCTCAAGACCCCAAAGTGTGGAGTTTTGCTGCAGGCTTTTGGTATTGATCCATTGCCCCTGGCGAGATGCCATTTCCATGGTTACGCCCTTCATGAAGAGTAGACAGGCCCTTATGATCTGGCAGGTGATAGGTTAATCATGAGAGTGCTCATGGCTCTGCAGAGTATTTGTGTAGTCCTTATTATAAATGGTAATCCATTAGAGAGGCTTTTCATTATCATGTATAAGGACACATTTCTGAAGATTATAACTGAATAATTGGACCGAATACAATGTAAAGTGCTAAAGCACATGATGCATGTTATAAGGCAACATCAATAACCAGCTGCTGTAACAATAGCATGAGTTTTGAATTTGTGTCTTTAATGTTTTAAATGCCATGTTGTGTACTATATAAATTGTACAGTCTTGGACATGCTTACCAGTAATACAAGGCATTACTTTTGAGTATGAATTACAATGCAGTTTAAGAAAAACATGTCAGCCCAATTTTTGAACAAGAGGGAATTTGGGTCATTTCTTGCCATTTTTACTCCATATTTTGTGCTTCAAAATCACAGAAGGTAACCAAGCCCTCCAGCTGTTCCAGGATCAGGTTTATCTTTGGCTGTACCTTAGGGCTGGTCTCAGATCAGTGCTCTCTGACTGGCTGGAGGCTGTGCTCTGCCAGCATGGTACTAGTCCCTGTGGTAATTAAACGGGCCTCAAAGGCTCCTGTCCCAATCTCCCAGGACCGAAAGGTTTATTTCTGCTACTGCCAGCCTTTTTGAGCCCACAGTAGAGCTGACATGCAGATCTAATAGCAAGAGGTAAATCCTTAAATCTGGAAAAGCCTACATCTTGCTATATGCTATGAAGCAGACTCTCTTGTTTCAGTTTGGCTCAGGTCTTGTGCTCTAAGGCATCTGTGACAGCTACATCAGATACTCTTACAAAAACGCAGAACAATTTTCTACCTTTTATGCAACTCTGCCCCCCTGGGACACAAACAAGTTGCATGTGAGTCACTGGATACAGGACGTGCAGCACGTATACGCATATGCTCTGTCATACCCACTCATTGAAGTGATTACACATGCAGACGCATAAAAACACAAATGCACTCATTCGGATGAATTCATTCACCATGTGCACATGGGAGTACAGAGATATGCGAATGTGGATCCTTGGCATCATTGCGCTCGACTGTGTCGTAAGAAGAATCTAAGACTGAAATGGAGGGGGGGAATCTGGCCATTGTTTATAGCGTAGCAACAACTGGTCCTGGTGTATATGCACTCCTAGAATATTCTATGAGTGCATCTATGATGAAATACTAATATAAATATTAATAACCCCTGCTGCCCCCCCCCCCCCCCAACATTCCTCCCAACAGATCTGTCAGACACACATAGTGAGTTGTTTCTATGCAGGAAGGAGGGCTGAGGAGAGGAAGCAAAGATGTTTGCACATAGAATCGGTTGCTATGGTGAAAGATTAATCAGTACTGTGTAAATGGATGGAAAAAAGCTGGAGCTATAGCCAGGTCTGAATCATATGGACAGATAGGTATTGTTGAGGGTTAGTGATTAGTGTAGATTGTTTAACAAGGATCAGAATTGAGGAGACAGGTGGGAAGAATTTAGATTCTTTAAACGGTTGGAGCCGTTTCTAAAGTTCTTGTAGGAACGGGAATTTTGAATTTAAGGAAGGCTCTGAATTTGTTCTTAGTTAGACATTCACATTTTCATTAAGGATATTTGCCTTACCACAACCAAAGAAAAGTAATTAAGGAGAGACAAACAGCATCCCTGCTGCAGATTTACTGCAGGTACACTTTCCCCCTGGATTGCTCCCAGACAAGGGCCCAAGCTGACCTATGCAAAATATGACATTTAATAAAACTATTCAAGACGCAAAATAATAAAGGCAAAACATCTCGTGCATGAGAGATCTCTCACTGCTGAAGAGCTTGGTAAAAGGGTATGCTCAAACACATGTGCCCCACGTGTTCCTTAGATCTCAGCATCTTCCATGAGGGGAAGAGTGCTAGAGCCTCTCACCCCTGACATTTTCACTCCCTGAAAGATTTCCGTCTGATGGAAGTGTGCACTCAATTAAACTGTAACCCTCCAGCTCCAATAAAAAAGATGCAGCAAAGGCATAAAACGTGACTCTTAGAGTGTTGCATGCTTTTGCTGTGCGTAAATTGGATGTCGTCTCAGAAATAGGATTGTTTTGAATGAGGCTGCCATCAGTAATGGTGGCTTAAGTGAACTTCCCCATTATCCTTAAATCCCTCAATACCAAATAAGCCAGAAAATAAAAAAAATAACAGCTAGTCCAGTTGATTTTTAGTAGCCCTGATTCACTGCCCTTCATGCCTTACATGTCTGCTATCTGTGATGCTATCGTTATCCTTTTTTTTTTTTTTTTAACTTTTATTGGCATTATTCCTTATTTTTCTATTACATGTTCTCCTGTGACCGCAGATACAGATGTCTGCCCTTATGAATGAATAATTATGAGTGTGGAAATGACCCAATGGTCTTTCTCTTCTTCTGGCAGGAAGTGTCCAAGGACCAATAGGATCAACCGTCAGAAACAGAATGCCACCCACTACAGCTCAGAGAATACGATGCGCGCCTCCACCAGGCTGATCTGAGGAAACAGGATAGCGTGCACGAGAGGGGAATACCCCAGTCCCACCCACCCCCTCCTAAAACCCACCCCCTCTGCCCCTCCCCCAGCCCGGACACTGTGGACTGACCTGTAAGGAGGGGGGAGAGATGGGGTGGAGCATTGAGGGGGAGGGGGGGGCAGGAACTCCACGCGTTGCCTTGCGTTCGTGGTATACGACACCAATGAAGACATGACGTTACTACAGCTATATTTGGTTATGTATGGATATATTTCAAATAGTTAAACATTGTCTTGATGGGGTTTTTTCTGTAATGTAAATAAATAATTTATATCACAAAACAAACGAGGCTGCACTCACCTTTTTGAGAGCTCACCTTTTCTTTCCTTAAGACATACAGCTTCAGTGAGAAGTTCACCTGAAACAAAGGAAGCAACAACACAGTTCCACAGTTCCCAGGCACAACATCTCCTTCATTATGATTGCATTGCATTTATCCTGTCTGCACGAGGCTCACAAAGCTCAGGCAGTTTCAGGAGGGGCTTTGGGTTGGATCATGAGTACAGGATGGCTTTTTATTCCTCGTAGCACATATTCTTGACCAATATGACACAAATATTGATGGCCCTAAATGGCCCTTTCTATAACAAATTACTTACACTGGATGAGCTGGATGGCCTGTTAATCATTCAACTTTCTTACTATATGACACTAAAACCTTGCCAGGGTAGCCTATACACCATCCATGGGCCAGTCAAGGAGGGTTACTTACATAGTTTACATTTAACATATCCTCAAGTTGTACAACTGCGTGTTGGGTATATGAGCTGAGACTCTTACTGAATGTCAAGTTATACAATTGCGTTTTGGGTGTATGTGCTGAGACTGAATGCTGAGGCAGAAGTGCTCACAGGGGATCTAACCTACAGCCTTCTTGTTATAAATTCAGGTATTTTTTGCTGGGCGATAACAATTGATCTCCAATCTCTTGGCAAAAGATGCATACAATATCTGATGCATATTTATAATATTGTTGATATGCACCATAATCTGAAAAATACTAAATCCAGATTTACCTTTTAGACATGTATCATTTATGGATTCAAATGGATGTCTTATATTGTTGTTTCCTTTGTTGAGAGATCGCCTTGACATAGCGATTTTCAGAGGGCAGATGATGAATGGAGGAATGTTCCAGATTTAAGGCACTTTGTGTACGTTGATAATGATATACATGTCTGGGGGGAGTATTCTCCAGATATCCAGAAAATGTTCCCAATTCAGAATTAGAGTATAAAGGTTTAGACATGTCTGTATCTTGGTTGTTTTTGCCCTGTGTTAATTGGCCATATAGTACTATTTCACTAGGCTTTTCTCAGTGCTAGCTGACATGGCTATTTTTGTAATATCAGTCTTATTCAGCAAGTCACAGTGTGAGGCTAAGGAAGGCAAAGGAAAGTGCAATGCTCACAGCTTAGATTTTTTTAGAAGTCTTCCTAATTACATGCCTTGCTTTAGTTTGGTGTACAAGTGCGGCTGCCTTTATTTTAGTATAATGGCGCTGACACATTCATTTGTACCTTCCAGGTTTTCTTTTTGTGCTGTTTTATAAAACTAAATGCAAGCAGTGTATTTAAAAAGACTTTTCTCAAGTTAAGGCAGTGAGTAATTATTTTAAGCACTGCTTGAGCACTGATACTGTGCATTAATGTGGAGCATGGTGAAGAAGGTGTAGAAAACGCTGTCAGACTGTCTGGCGGGAGGCTGTGCTGTTGTGTTACCACAGGGAGACACCTTACCGAACGCTTTCAAACCCCTTTCCTGTCCCTTTAACAGCATCGCCCTGTTTCACCTCTGGTCCCATTTCTCTGAGCCAGTGCCAAGCAGTGCTGACCAGTTGTGCGAGATGACACACGCTCCTCCACGATCAAGGAAGCGTAGGGCTTGGGCAAGGGAGGGCCATTTTACTTTCCCATGCACAGCATGGGAGTGTGAACCTGGGGAGATTGTAAGATTTGTGTTAGGTGTGTGCAGTTTTCTCAGAACACATGGGGCAGAGCGATCAAAGTCTATGACTCATCATGGGCCACCATCAACTTCTTTTCATAAGTGGTTGTGGGGCATGGCCTCTTTGTCTGGATGGCGGACCGCAAACACAGCTAAACATGCTGGGGGTGGGGATAGATGAGGGGGCTGAAGCTCAACACCAGTCAATTCCATAATTCTGCCTGTTTCTCAGGAATCAGTGCCTGCACAATTGCCCAGAGTAGTAGTAATGCCACCCCTCCCCTCCCCCCCCAAATCGTGTGGGAGAGCTGTCAGGTGGAATCAGAGCTAACAGCAGCTATGCAATCCCCTCGGCTGCCCGCTAGGTATAGGAGCACAGGGGATGTGCAATGGCTGGCAGCAATCCATTTTCAGGTGTAGTGGGGGCGGGAAGGGAAGACCAACTAAATTCAGTAGCAACTAAATTAGGTGACAAATGATTGTCACATGCACTGATTAATTATGGTTTTGTCCGTGACAATGGGCATACAGCAACAACACTTAAGAATGAATACTGCTGTTTTCCTACACAGCCCAAAGTAGGTGGGGGATAAGCTGCTGTGAAATTATACTTTTCCAAATGGTGTATCTTATCAGATTAGGGTCCTTAAATTTTTGGTAGCTTGTTTCGGTCCCACAGGGAAACAGACAGGAAATAAACTTTAAGCAAAACTTTATTTAAAGCACTTTTAGCGTCAGTTATCTGTCATTACAATTTGCCTTCATAAAAGGTCCTAGAAACATTCTCTGTTGTGTCATTTCCCAGCATTCTTTTGTAATTTGTGTATAATAACATCTTACTAAACATCCTGTAACTGTAAGAAGTTCTATTGAGACATCTCTTGTTAATATTTGGGTTATATATCTAGTACTACTTGATCTGTTTACATAAAAATGATCTGTGAAGCACTCTGTGAACATTCATTTTTTAAGAGCACCATGTGAAATAAAATGTGGTTGATTGACTGTACTTTTGTCTGAATTAATAGTACTGGGTTCTTACTTATAGTGTTATGCTTTCATAGCTTTCACGGTGAAATATTATTATACCTCATTTGCTAACCATTAACAGAGATGCCCAGTAAAAGTGTTCCAGCCCACCTAGTGTCAGCATTGTGTAATTTCTAACTTTAATTTTGCTCTTAACTATCTCAAAGGAGGACAAGAATTTCTCAACAATGTTAACCTCTTCTGTGGACATTTATTGTGACCATAAATAAGCCAACAATGGAAGGTGTCTTGTGAGAAACTGTCGGGGAATGGTACAGTGGCATTACTGAGCCAACACTGGCTTCTTCTAGGTTAGAGATGTTTGGTAGAGTACTGGACAATATATACTGAAACTCATTAATAGTAGACAAAAGTGTAAACTTGCATGACCATGAATGCCTTTGTGAAAATTGCATGACAGTTTTCCTAGGTCTCCACATAGGCAGGCTCACAAAAAGTCACAAATTCAGTAACCACCCAATATAAATTAATCAAAGATCAAGAATGCATTTTATTCAAGCTAATAGTAGATGTCATGCCAAGATATACAAAAGTTTCAGACTTTTGTTGGGAAAGCTTTTCTCCAATTTTTTGTAAAGACATTTCTCACTTGTCAAATCAGCAAAAAAGTATGAAAATAATAACATTTCAAAAACCATTTAATTCAAATAATTTGAGATGAAACAGGTCGCATAGTGATAACGAAAGGTCTCACACTCCTGCCCTGTCATCCTTCTCCCTTTTTGTGTGATTGTTGCATTAGTACTACAACAAACAAAAATACTGGGAGCATTATTCTCATTCTCGGTACTCTCTGTGATGGGTCATCTGATGTGAGCTTGTCTTCGGCTCAGCACAGTCCTGTCATCCGGAAAGCCACGGTGCCATTGGGGAGGCTGGGTAATAGATGCCAAAACTCTTTTCACGCGTGATGGAAGATTCTGTGCCTCCAGGGTGTGGTGCTGGTAGATGGAGCGAATTCCAAATGTGTCCCTGGGCAAGAAGACTGCACCGCTTTGCATGCCCTTAGGCCACTACACCTCTTCCACTGTCTGTGGTTAGCCCTCTGTCAGTCACTGGAAAAGTAGCACAGGCAACACCACACGCATACATTGCATCACATACATTAGCAATTGAGTATGTTTTGCAGATTGTTTGGGACATGATTGTTATCAACCTCCCCAACCCTGTCAGCTTCTTAGGGAATTTACTCACAGGATGTGAAATGGGAGTTTGAATTCAGCAGGCAGGGCAAATCCATTTTGTTACCTGTGCATAAGTTCAGCAGCTCCCCAATATCAGCAATATGTTGGGGTGAAGCCTTATGATATTCCAACTTGGAAACAAGGTCCATTTCCAACAACCAAGTAACTCAAAGTTAGGATTTAACTCCAGTCTAAAGTCTTTACAGAGCATATCATCTGGAGCTGTAGGCCCCCACCATCAGCAGTGCCCTTTTACAATTTCCAAGGCTGAACCTAAGTATTTATTTGCTTTTCAAAGCACAAAAAAGTAGTCTTTGCATTTGTAAGTTAATTTGTTGTTTGAATATGAATTGTGTGAATGCTCTATGACTTTGTCACATATCAACTTTTAATACCTGGTCTATAAAATTTCCAGCAGAGCAAGGGGAACTGTAAGCAATGTCATCCAAGCTAAGATGAATAATATAAGGGTGTGTTTTCCAGCAGCACGTGGTACTCTTCAGTGGCACAGACAGGAGGCTTATCCATCTGACACTAAGCTGGGCAGCGTCTGTCCTGGCAGAGCTGTCCAGTGTGGGATCATGCAGGGTCTAACGAAGCAGCTTGAAGCAGTGCACAGCAGTGACGCATTGACTCAGCGCCAAGCGCCACCCTCCCAGCGAGACACACAGGAGTTCAGTCAGGCCTCAATTATTCATCTCAGTTTAACCTTCAGATTTGAGTTTTATTTGCTTGCCTCTTTCAAGCGGCTTTTACGTCTCTCTGTGGACCAAAAGGCAATCCTGGTGATGTTTGGCTCCAGTGATCTTTTTGCATCTCAGAGTCTTGGGGAGATGGAGGGGGGGTAGAGGTTTAAGCTGTTGCCAGATAAAATCTGTGCCTTCACCTGTTGACTGTTCTCAGAGTAAGACATCGCACTCATAAGCATGCTGATGTCTGGTGTGTTCTGAGGGAGTGGTCCTGCAGCTGTGATTACAGGCAGTGGCCTCTCAGTGTCAGTATTGTGCCATGTTAATCACCCAAAGTGCAAGAGCGCTCTCTCATGCCCTAGACCATGGATTCAACTAGTGCGGCCTCAGTTAATTCAGATTGGCTAATGTTGCCAATGACTCAACTGAGACAGTGTATGGCTGGGGAGATGTCCCAAATTGTGACCAGATTTGTGTTTGTAAGACATTTCAGGTTTGATTGCTGAGAGAGGGGTGAAATAGAAACCTTTCCTCGTCTCTGTGTTATACAATGAAATCTTCTTTTTGCACATCTATTCATTACAGCTGTCCAGACCAGCAACCATCAAGCTCAACAAGTCTTTTCATCTGTTAGCCAGACACCTCTAAGTTCTTGTGCACTGTGTGGTTAGCCTTGAGAGGTGAATCTAGACATAGTTTGATTTGCTTTGAGGTCTCCACAGAGGCATTTGGTGACAAAAATTATTCATTTTCACTCACTGACAGCTGTGACTACATGACAGTTACAGAAAGGGCTGTGGTTGTGTTAAAAACAAAAAACAGTTAACCGACCATCAGAGCTATTTCCTGTTTAACTTCGAGTCATTCTACAGATTGTTCCTGGAGTTTAACTGAGTCCTGACATTTATTAACCTTTTCCACAGTTTAGAGTGTGTGTGTGTGTGTGTGTGTGTGTGTGTGTGTGTGTGTGTGTGTGTGTGTGTGTGTGTGTGTGTGTGTGTGTGTGTGTGTGTGTGTGTGTGTGTGTGTGTGCTTGTGTGTGTGTCTGTTACTAGCTCTTCAAGAAGCTGAAAATTTCTGTGCTTTATTGTAACTATCTAAATGTTTGCATACTCTGCATTTGCATAGTTGCATAGTATAGTTTTATATAAAAACACATCATTGTTCCTCTCTGAACCAGGCAACAAACTAACATAATACATACAGAGATCCTTAGCCAGTTTGATCTGACTAATAAGAGACAAAACTAAAAGATTCTCTCTATTTATTTCTTCACTATATTATTGGCATTAACGATTTGCTAAATAGACCTATAAGGAAATGTGTATAGCTGTGTATTCACAGTATTCTCAACGACCTGGGTATTTTCTATAGCATTCAGGCTAGCACCTGCCTAGTCCGTACAATCAGTTCTGTGGGTGGGAATTGCACATTCAACATTTTCAGGGTTACAAGCCAAGTGTCTTAATCTGCATCACAATGCTAGTATTTACAATGTGATATATAGAAGAAATAATCTGTGTATCCTCCTGGATTCCTTTTTCTACTTTGAATGGCATCATTCACAGTTGTCACAAGGTACCCCTTTTTTCATGTGTGCCTTTGATATGCCCTTCCATCCTACATGGGGCAACATGAAGGAGGAGAGGCAGGAGAACAAACAGTGTGAAATATGTTATTTGAGCAGTGCTGCTGTGTGTTTTGGAGCTGCCCTTAGGATCCCTGTAGTTTTTGAGGCGCATATCCACAGGGCTTTTTACTCCATCAGTATTTGCATTGCATGATCAGGCTTTGACAATGCTGAGGCTCTGCTGGGCAGACATGCTGGTTGCAAGCCAGAGAAAATTGAGTATGAGAAATCATAATCGGGTTTTCTGCAGAGCGAGTGGCAGCACTCTCACTGAATAACAATTTCAAACCACCATTTCTCGCCAGCAGGCTTCTGAAAGAAAAAATCTGCCATGGGGGTAGGGGTGGGGTGCTGCATTATGGGAAATTTGCAGAACTGTGCCTTTGTCACCCTCACCAACTACAGGTCACATTGGTCCCATGCAATCTGTCGTGCCAACTTTAGCTGTAGTCCTGTTTGAATGAGTGTCAGCCTCTTTTTCATTACCCTTGACCATGCATTATCTATATAAACAGATTTACTCACCCTGGGCAAATTATTTATGCTACCCTACCATTAATTATACCAGTGATGGGCAGTGCTCTTTTCATTAAATCAATTCAAATAAGCTGTTCAACTCAATGTATTGACTCTTTTTAAGTTATGAGCCTTCACTATTAACCATCACCCAGATTTCCCCTGATGAACAAATCATCCTTACAACTTGACTTACCAGTGCTTACTGCTAATAAACACTAGTCGTAGGCTAACCAGAACAAATACACATGCAAATACACCAGCTAGACCTTATCAAAACAATTGGATAAGTAGGGAAGCACTAGTAAATGATTAACATTAATAAACTGATATATGATGTCTTTCAGAGGACAGAACAGGGCATTATGGGTCAGGGGAACAAATTTCTTATATTTTTATCAGCACTCATGTCACTTGAGCACAAGGCTCCACTCGAAGCATTGTGTATACATCTGTACTATCAGGGACAATTTTCTCTGAAACTGGGCAGATTATTTCTGAGAGGAGAATCAGAAACAGCGTGACCAAAGTGCAGCAGCTTGCATTCGTGATAAGCAGCCTTAGCCATTAGTTCGAAGTAAAAGCACTTGCAAGAATAACGAATAGTTTTTCATTTGTAAATAGTTTATTTAGTTGTAGCATTGTCTTACATATATATATATGTCTGTGTAAGACTATAAATATACATATACATATATACACATAATATTTTGAGTGTTGTTTTTCTGTTCTTCATTGTATTTATGTAATCATATTTAAATTGGTGTTCATTTTAATACTTCACATTTCATTGAATTTATTTATTTATTTTTACACGAGCCATAATTTCAAACGTGCTATCTCACTAAAACAAGTCATTCAAAAAGAGCGATTTTTTTCGCCTACTGCACACCACTGTTAGTCACAGCTACATCCAGGCTTCCACTGAATCAATTTGTTAAGCAAGGTGAAATCAATTCTGCTCTCACAACCTGCCTGATTCTAGACTGGGTTGTAAGATGGTCAGGTACATTTGGTATATCAGCAGAAAAGGTTTTAGGAGGAGGGAAATTTCTAACTGCTTCCATAATACTACAACAGCTTTGAACAATTCTCATGTGAACAAGAAGGAAATTACAACATTGTGAACTACTCAGCCATTTAAATTTTGACAAGAACCTTCAGGGGTAATTCAATTACCATGTTCAGTGCTTTGATGGAGCAAGTAAATATTTTGTTCTCCAATTACAAAAAAATTAGAAAACATTTTTTTCAAATAATTTTTTACAAATTAATTCACAAGATTTCTGTAATTCAGTATAAATACTTGTGCAAAGTGATCATCAATACTAGCCAAGGTTAATTTTAAGGTCATCTTTAATTATCATGGGATAAATATCACTTGAACTGAACAATGTAACTATTTTTATTATTTTACTTATTGTCCCAGCTATAATAGAGATTCAAATTTAAAAAAAAATTATGGTGTGCCTAGTAACCACAACAGATGTGTTAAAAATGTTTTGGTTGTCGTGGTAATGGGGAGGAAAGGATTCCTCCTTATTTCATGAAAAAGAAAAGATTTAAGTATCTTTAGCGTATAAATTTATTTATTTATTTATTTATGTTTTATTTGAAAGACACGGATGAAAAAATATTCTTACAATGTCCCATCAAGTACATTAAGAATAAGAAACAAAAAAAATATCTATGGAAAAGACATCATCAGCAAAGCAACATTAGTGGGCAAAAGCGCACACATGGATATAGAAAACACATACACATATACCTATGCATATGTACATTAACACATACAAGTAGTGAATTAAACACCTACAATGGCCTCCCCAATCACCAAATCAGAATCAATTCAGCTCTTTGGGATGTTCTGGAACATAATGAATATTTCCCCCTCTTTCATGTAACTTTCAAAGAACTGGAAGGTTCCTTCTTATAGAACTGTCAAATATCCAACTAGAAAGAGTTCAAGAATTACATAATTGCATTCCAAGAAGGACTGAAGCTGTAGACAAAGGGTGGTCCAATCCCAACAATATGTAAATCAACATTATCTACTCCCTACTATGAATGTATTGCAGCTGCTAATTGTGGTATTAAAGGCTTAAACGTAACTGTGGTAAGCATCAGGTTTTATCTGAGAGGACATTAGCTGTGATGTAATAAATGTGCTGTGGAGCTTGTTTTGTGTACATGGTTATCAGAGAGTAAGAAATGTATGACAACGGTTACATTCAATGTTGTAAATCTATTTTGCACTCTTCATTCCAAGTCCTTCCATATTAATTCAGATCTGGTGTTCAGGAGGCCATTGAAGGTACTCTGAAACTTGGTGTTGATGAAACCTATTTGAATCTGCTAAGTATGGGTAAAATATTATATTGGAATATGTGAGCATCTTGAGGAAACAACGTTTTTATCACATAGTGTGTCTGTTTACCCAATATGGCTTCATATTCCCAGTATTTTTATTATGCAGTGTAGTAATGAGATCCAATAACTCAATTGAAATGGCTACCCAAAGCAAAACAGATATGTATAGATTCACTTGAAGTATAACTAAATCACATGTTATTTCGTATTATCTTGTCTACCCACTGTATATGTGCAGGGAGAGAACAAAAAATACATATTCCTTTCTCCAATGATTGTAATCTAAAATCTTCTCAGTACATAAACTTTGTTCTGTTCTAGAGACTCTGGCATAACAGCATATACCAGTTTGTTCTGTTTCACTTACTTTTTTGCCATTGAGGGATCTGTGATGCTTTCCATATTGGCTCATGGGCAGGTTGTGTGTTAAATGAGGTTGAATTCCTTATGTAATTTTCCATGGCAAATTTGCCTCCAGGTGTACTCTGAAAAATATTATGCATGTCTTTAAAATACCTATTTCACCTATGGGGCTTGTTTACACATTATCCTAAACCCAAGTCTGCTGACAGCTTGTTGACTCCATTGGCTCAAATGTTTTTAAAAATTACTCTATGCTTTTAAGTTTACCCCCTACCCCTAGTTGCCTTCATCTCTCTCAGAGAAAAGGGTGGCATGCAGATATTATTTTCAATTTGTGCAGTGATCCTTCTGACCCATCCCTTTGCAGATGGGCTGGTCTCATTCATCCTTAACTCTTAACACCAAGAAAGCAATTCCAGACATATTACATCAAACGTGTTTTTCCCCGGAAAGGGACAAGATTGCTAGAAAGGTGAATGAGCATGATGCCACTGAATTTTGCACAGAAGATTGCAGGTTTGATTAGCTTTGGCTAGATTTTTGGCCTTAACCAAGGCAACATAAATAAAATGGATTATGCAGTAGAAATATGAACATTGCAGTATGTAGAGAGCAAATTACTGGAAGTAATGCATTAATTCCCGATATGTGGGAAGAGGGTGCCACATTTGCAGTGTGAAGTGTCGCCTCACTGTACAAGGGCTCGGAGGTCTGGGGAAATGAGCACAGATGCCCCCAAACCACCTTCCATCTCTTGTGGAGTTCTGCTCACCTGTCACAGCACCGGCTTTTCATCTCTGTGTGTTTTATCCCTTTATCTAAAGATGCTGATAAATGCATTTTAAGCTTCAGAGGGTTTGGTGGAAAGGAAGAAAAGAGCAAATAGATAAATGACTAAATTCTGGGGGCAGTTTCAAAGCGAGGAATACAAACATTATATTATATTAATAATACAGTGACAAAATTAATCTTCATTTAGCTGGCCTAGACATGTGGGTCCGTTTACAGGCAACCTGTAAGAGGGAAGGTGGGAGGGGGGGGTTAAAGAGGAGAAAGGGCAGAGAAGAGAAGAGAAGAGAAGAGAAGAGAAGAGAAGAGAAGAGAAGAGAAGAGAAGAGAAGAGAAGAGAAGAGAAGAGAAGAGAAGAGAAGAGAAGGCTGCAGTCATTCATTCATCCTCTTTCTTTTAAATTGCCAGCACAAAGAAAACATGCTCATATGCTGTATGTCATGAACACATTAGCAATGAGATACAATGTGGGAGAAAGACAGGGAGGGAGTGGGAGAGGAACTCTTAAATTATTAAAATCATTATAGGGAAAGAAAGGAAAAGAGTATGAAAATGATGAAAGGAAAAGAGCAGAAGAAAAAGTAGAGAGAGTAATTATGGGTCCAAAATCCAGCAATAAAGTCCATCCTGTTGCGTCATACAATGGTGCAAACAGGGACAGTTCTCATTGATATCAATCTGTTTGTACATCATAAAAGTACATTCAGGCCCTGTTCCATTAGAGCTATATTAGAACCTGTTCCCCTGTGCCAATACATAGAACAAGGACTCCTGGTATCCACAAATTTGTATGATTATTGTAGTTGCAAACCAGCTGTTTGAAACGAAAAAATGCCTCTGTCACGGAGATGAATATTTTGAATGGTATGGTGTTAATATTTTAAGAAAGAGGTACTCTTACCATTTTCAAATACCATGAAAATGTGTCCCAAGATTTTACACTTCCCTAGCTGCCACTAGTGCATGACAGGTTGTGTTTGTGTTCAATAGTTTGAGTTCTTTTCTTGGATTAGGTGCAGGTCTAGTGAGGACCTGTCTTTGTAAATTATAATCTTTTCTTGAAAATCTCCCTCTGAGTCGAGTCCACAGGTCAGTCAGCCCTATCTTCTCATCTTTCGTCTCTTCTGGTGAACCACTATAGCGTAAGTTTTCAAAAGGCCTGACACAGAGAATGATAACAATGACTAGAAAGCATAATGATAACAATCTGTCATCATGCCAGAAGCCAGCATATTGTTCAACACACCTGTCAATCAATAAATTCCTTTCAAGCACTTCCATTTTGGTTGGGGAGAGTGACATGGAGAGGAGGAGGGGAATAGATAAAAATAAGAAAAGAAGATGGGTTGGAGAATAGTGTGCACGCACAAACTTCAAATAGAGGAAATCTTACAATTCTATAATCTGCTGGGAGGACAGCACTGCCACATAAAGTAGCATGAATCCTCTTCTACCCTCAGAATGCCATGGAAAAGATTGTCTGAAGTGTTGTTCATAGTAGTTGTCATTACAGCTTTATGTTACTGTAGTTCATTGTGATGGAGAGACCAGCTATTTTCTTTGGAACTTGAGCAATTTACATATTTTATGGTTATGTTGCTATAACTCTGGGTGTGACTGGGGATTAATGTTCAAAAACAGTCCTGGGCCAACCAATTATATGTACCATTAAACTGCACTGGAAACATTAGGATTGTCATTGTGATACTGTGGAGTGCAGGTAAATATTTTAACACTTCTTTTGAATCAAAACAGAGAATGGCTTCACTTCATTTCAATGACAGAACATACTGTCAATTCTGCTTGTGGAGGATTCTGCAGCTACAAGTAAAAAAAATCACCAGTGCCCAAAAAATAAATGAGCAATATTTTATTTTACGTTGAAAGTTCAGAGAGGCTTACAGTAGAGAATGGAATACAGCAAATCCCCAGAGAACAGAGTAGAGGAAACAGCCAGCATAACTGGTTTCATTTATTCAAAAACCTAAACATGCAAAGCAAAACATTCTGCCAAAGTTAATCAGTATCCCTTTTGAGAGAAAACCACTCTGTGTGCCATTCGTTGGCAGACAATGGGTGGTATGCTCTGACAAGGTTATCCTGGTGAATGGCAACTGCAAAACACAGAGCCTTTCTGTGCAAAATTATTTTAGTGAATGAGAAGAGTCTCATTCTGGCAGCACACATGCTTTGGTATTGGAAGTTACAAGGTCAAACCTATTCACTGGTTTGTCTACACTATGGAATGCTGAGCGACAAACTAATAAATATTGGCAAATTCAAAAAGAGTCAGACAGATGGAGTGACAGACTGATTGTTTGGTTGGTTGTGTGGTGAGATGTTGTTTGGCTGGCTGGCACATTAACTGATGATTCCCTTAGACATTACATAATTCAAAGAAGCCATTGTATGTAACCCCATGGGATGTTTATTGTGACCTGGCAATGTTTGGCATAAGATATTGGACAGAGTTATGATTAATCATGATAATGTCAACAGGAAAAAGGGTTTAAGAAAGTTTGGTTATCAGTTTGTGGGCTATGACTGAATCAAAGTGATGTGGTACCCACAAGCTCCTGTTGCAATTGGATTGAAAAGGGAGTTCAGTAACAGGGTCAGTTGGTCACAGAGTGGGAACTCCCTATACAGCAGGTGCAACTGTAGTGGATGATCAGCATGTGCTTAGCAGTGCGCAGGGTGGTGGTGGTCACCACTGTGCAGTTAGAAACGCTGAATACTCTTCAGACCCCCGCTGCACTGTCAGCGGTCCTACACTGCAAATGCTGAGTGCAGCAATATTGCTCTGAGTGTAGAGAGGAAGACATAAAGAGATAGGACTGGGGAGGTCCCTCAGAGAAATAATTTACACACACACACACACACACACACACACACACACACACACACACACACACACACACACACACACTCCCGCGCACACACACTAACATATACACACATATACATATACACACATATACGCGCACACACACACACACACACACACACACACACACACACACACACACACACACACACACAGTGCATATATGCACACATTCGCACCAAACACACTCTACTAGATATGCACATACAGGCAGTATAATATTTAGAGCACTACATTAATGGCTAGAAGGTGTAAGGCTTAGGCTTAGATGTAAGGCCTATAGCTACTCTGTTCAGTAACAGATTGTGGCTTTGTTTTCTTCTACACAGTACCAGCTTTATAAGGAGATATTTTTGAACTGAGGATGTTTTTCAGGTAGGATGTGTAATGGCATATTTATTTTAGCCTTCAATTCACAATGGCATATCCTCTTGAGGTGCCACCCATAGATATGGTGTGACCCAAATGACAGCACCTCCTGTGCTACAGTAACCCCATCACTGCATTCAGTAGTGCAGTGAATTTAACTCAGTGCCAAGGAGAGTGGTCCCTGTTAGTCTTCCAGCATCACTCCAGAAGTAACCTGATTTTCTCAGGAGCTCTGTCGACCAAGTAATGATGTAGCCATGCCCCACTCCAGCCCTTGACAGTCAGTGACAGCAAAAAGCTACAGGGTGCTACTTAATGAATCTACTGTCTACCGGACATTTGAGCGAGAAGACCTGTTCTGTGTCACATGAAACTCACCACAGAATATATGAGAAATGCTTTCACAAAATCTTCTTAGTTCCCAGGAAACTACAATAAACAGTGTGTTATTGCATTGCAGAGGCTAAAGAATTTTTCACTGTGATACTTAATTATTAAAGCAAATCCTCTATAGGCTATACATGTATAAAAGTGAATGTAATTGTATTATTATTATTATTATTATTATTACAATTTACATTTACATTTATTCATTTGGCAGATGCTTTTATCCAAAGTGACATACAAGGATTAGATACAGTCATCAACAAATCTAAAAGTGCAATCATCTATCAATAATGCTACAGTAAATCTAATAATTAAATCTAAGTCATAATAACATAGCCAGGAAGAATGGCACATAGCCAAGTAAAATATATACAATTATAAAATTATAAAATTTGTATATACAATTAACAAACAAACATAACACATGAATATAAATAATAATACATTTACATTACAATCATGCATAATTATATATTATATAATAGTTAAATACAAACAAATAATTAAACATTACACAAAATAGATGTACAACAAGTTCAGATTGAGGGTAGGATGTTTAGGCCAGATATTGTCTGAAGAGGTGGCTTTTCAGACCACGTCGGAAGGAGTGTAATGATTTAGCAGTCCGAAGTAAGAAAGGGAGTTCGTTCCACCATTGGGGAGCTAACGTGGCGAAATGTAGACGGGACGCGCAGGAACCCATAACACTGAGTGAAGGAGGTGCCAGACGTCCTGTCACTGCAGATCGGAGTGGTCTGGCTGCCATGTATGGCTGGACGCGGCTCTGGAGGTAGTTAGGGGCCATCCGGTTAGCTGCAGAATAGGCCCGGGTCAGGGTTTTGAATTTGATTCTGGCAGCTACTGGCAGCCAGTGGAGATGTTTGAAAAGAGGAGTGACATGGGAAACCAAGGGAGCAGTTGCATTCTGGATTAACTGAAGAGGCTGTAGATGGAGAAGAGAAAGGGACCCAGCACTGATCCCTGTGGAACTCCTGTGGTGAGGGGGCGAGGTGTGGAGGTGGAACCTCTCCAGCAGATTTTTGAAGATCTACCAGTCAAGTAGGACGGGAACCATGAGAGGATGGTCCCAGAGATGCCCATCTTAACCAGTGTGGAGATCAGGAGTTGGTGATTAACAGTGTCAAATGCTGCAGACAGGTCCAGCAGGATCAGGACAGATGAAAGACTGGAAGTTCGAGCAGAGTTGAAAGCTTCAGTCACCGCAACGAGAGCCGTCTCTGAATTATGTTTTTAAGTAATGAGGTGATAAGAGCAGTTTTAAATTCAGTGGAGAAATGACCAGAGGTTAGAGAGGTATTAATGATAGCAGAAAGATATTTCGCCTGATATTGACTATTTTTTATATTATTATTATTATTATTATTATTACTTTTATCATTACTTTGATAACAATTTTCTTGTTTTTTATATTTCCAGGTCTCTATAGTGTTAAATTTATTTGATTTGTCAAAAGACAGGAAAATTATTCATTTCATATTACACTTTTTTGTTTTTTCCCCTTGAATAGTATTAATCATATATGCTTCAAATGCTATAAAAGATTTCATGTTGATCATAGTCACAGGTGATTGTGGATATGTTGATATTTTGAACACTTTGGACAAGACTGAGTTTTATTTTCAGCTCTGTAACAGCCTGCCTATCATTCTGTAATATTATGTGTAATACTACACCAGCTTGGACATCCTTTCTCTGCACATGTAGATATGCATTTGCCAGAAATTTGTGGCACCTAGCATCAGCTGCATTGGCAGCCAATTATGCCTGCAAGTCCACGGAGCTGTACAGTTTCAGTCACCAGGATTCCTTTGGTAAAGGTTACATTACTACCTGCAAATGGCATGCATGGCTCCTGAAAGGCCAAAGGCCTTGGTTTACTGATTTAAGGCCTCACTGACTGAAACACCAATGTGTAGTTGTTGGGTGGCATAGCGGTAACTTCCGTGTCAAGTTTGGTGAAGCCAAAAAAGGAAAAAGCATTAGAATTAATGTCATTGGACCATTCCTACTATGTACATTTTCAAAATGAAAACTGAAATACAAGTCGGGGATAGGTGGATGTGTGAAACAGCAATCACTCCAGCCAACCAAATCCACCCTCAGAAGTGTGGGGGCCCCAATTAGCATTCAGGTAGCCTTTACTAAGAAATCAATACATGTCATCCAAACATTTTGTAAGAGATTGGTAATGTTAAAAGTCTTTAACTTTAAGGGGAAATTATTCTCCTACTAGTTATTCTCCTCATTATTACTTCCTAGCTAGTACTTTAATGCAAGTTCTGCTCTGTGATCAGGATTTTGGCTTACAAAATCAAAAATCCTCACAAACAGAAAAATACAAACTCGCAATCCTTGAGAATACACCTGGGATAGACAGACCTTTGGAAACACCAAAGGAAAATGGACACATATATTAAAGTGGTTAAATAATAATTAAAAGGAGTCTACAGGGCCATTGGGTAAATCAGGGGGCAAGATCATCTGTTCATGGTGCTACTGTAAGAAGCTGAATGTTACAATATGGGTAGCCATTTTGTGGGAGTCATTGGATTATATTAAATACTTACATACTGATTATATTTCTCTATATTGTAGAGGGGAAGGTCTGGAACATGCAGTATGGAGTAGATTTCCTCCTCTTTCATCTTTCCTGTTTGAAGAATGGAACAAAATTCTACTGCAAATGTTCAAAACATCAATCATAAGATTCCAAGGATTAAAGCTTCCCTGAAGGTAAAGAGCAGCCCTGTTTCTTATTAGGTAATATGTGTTAATATATTATTTGATGTTTCCATTTTTTGTGTGCCTCTGTATAATCATGCTACTAGCAAAGCTATTGGTCTAAGAGTTCAGTCCTTGTTCGCATGATTCTATTTTTGTGCACTTTTAGTTTTTCTGGCAAGACTATGAATGCTTCCGACAATAAGGTCGCAAAATAATGATAAAATGACTGTGGCTACACAAGGTCAGCATGCCCCAGAAAGGCATATATCAAAGGAGTAGTGCTGAGGCATGTGTTAAGTTCTGCTTGAAAACAGCAGCTGCCCTGAAGGTCAGAAACTGCACTGCACATCTCACTAAGGTGCTTTGGTAGTATATCAACCATCTGAATTTGTACATACATACATCTCTTTGCTAATAGTTTTCATATTTAGCTCAGCGCTTTGACCTCAGTGGTTTTCAGCACCTCTGCAATTAAAATATTTGATCACAATCACATTAAATGATCAGCAATCACATTAGCTTGAATGCATGTTTAGGTGAGCGATCAGCATCAGTTTTTTCAGCTGCTAGACTATAAATGTTTGTTTAGTTTAATTGTAAAAAACAGAAAACATTTTCTCAAAAGCTGTTTTTATTTTGTTCATTTTAATAAGTCCAGTCTATTTTTGAAGCACCAAGGCACTTTTCTACTACAATAGTTAACAGTTAAGAAATATGAAATTGATAAATCATACAGATAAAGCCATACATTAGCTATACATGTATTATTCATGTATACATTATGCACATTGTAAGTAATGAGTTTAAATCTGTATGGTTCCAGTAACATAACATGAGTTTTTGTGAAGCAACAGACAAGGGAGGTGGGAGTAGTCTCTGTATCAGTCTGTACCAGCCTGTAGTCTGGAGCTGGTTTCTGTTCTGCCGCATACTCACCTACGATGCCACACCTCAGTCTCACTATCACCTCTCACTTATCTCCCCCTACTGGCCAGACATAGACCTACACACTATTGTTTTGCCTTACTTTGTTCCTTTAGAAGCCCCCCTCCATGGGTGTTGGAAGAATACAAGCTTCAGTCTGTTTAAATTATAGACACTTAATGTTCATTGCCATTCTGTACCTGAGATGAGATGTGAATTGACTTTCCATGTTTTCAAAACAATCTCTGATCAAGAGAGCCAAAGTTAGTTTGTGACTTTCTCTCTGTCTTGCTGTCTTTCTCTCTCTTCTTCTTCCTCTCGCTGTCTTTCTCACTCACTCTTCCTCATGGCAGAAGCCAGAGTTTCTGAGAATGTTTATAAACCAATGCTGATAATTTTTATAAAACAGAGCATTGAGCTGAAAAACCGAGAAATGTAATGGCGGGGAAGGTAGTCACAAATTTAAACTATATGGATGCAAAATAAACTATATGGGTGCAACAGGAATAGCCTGACAATATCTCACTAATACTTACTTGGGATACATATTCACAAATATTACATTACATTACATGATAAACATTTTGCAGATGCTCTTATCCAGAACAACGTACGACTCAAAATGCATTATGCCGGGGACAGGAATGTTAGCGTGCTAGGGTCAGGCAAAAGTCCCAAGTGCCAGAAGGAATAGCTTGGACTAAACCAGGAGCCAGGACACACAGCAGATGTATGTATGAATCTGTATGTATGAATGCAATTGTCTTTGTGTCTTATTTGCTGTTCCATTGTGATATTTCATTAATTGTGAATTCATTCAATTTCTTCAGCCATGACATTTTTAGGTTTTTCAGAACCTATAGCTGCTTCAGGTGTAATATAGGAGCCCTGAATGCTGCAAACTGCCTTTTTTCTGGGGCATTACATTGATTAGAGGCTATAGATCCAAATACCACTTCAGTCGAGGCAAACATCATGAGAATTCTCCACCTGACAAGAGTGTGATTGGATGAAGGCTGTTGTGAAGCTAAAAATAGCCACACCTCAAGATAAGGCTTGAAAGAAAAAGAGCTTGAAACTTAATTTAACTGGTCATTTTGTGATGCATAATTTGCATCAGGAACAAGGGCCAGGGCTAAGCCGTGATAAATGTTAACGACTTAGCACACATAATCATGCATGCCAGCATGTAACCATGACTGAACCATAGCCTGTTTATGGAACACAAAATGTGGTGGAGGTCCATGTAAATAAGAAAAGGTCAAGTTGTGCTCTTAAAAAGATACCATATTCTACTTATGGGCATACCAATGCTTGTCAAACAACTGGAAGAATTTTTTTAAAATAAAAAACAATACCATTAAGAATCGTAATTGTACCTTAAAAGGAAAAATTGACTGAGTGTATCTTTTATTTATTTATATAACCAATTTTTATTTTGTGCACATCTGTAGCCGCTGTTAAATCGTGGCATATTATGTTCTCCTCGCCCCTCATCCCTTATTTATCCATTGTTAATTTTAGCATTTGCTGTGATTAGATTAAACAATACTATCTTGTTTGTTATGCTGTAAATAAGAAGCTGCCCATTTCCCACAATGCAAACAAAATGTACAATGGGACATGCAATACAAATGGTACAGTGCAGATAGCAGATGAGTTACCTAGCTACATACTGTATGCATCACATACTATGCCCCACTGTTGCACGTAACAACAAGTAATTCTACAAGACCCCTTTGACTTATAATAAATATATATTAAACCATATGTGTTAGTGTACTAATCCGATCCCACCATTTTATTGTGCTGCAATTCCTCTTGTTGGGTAACCCATGGCTGTAGTTGCATTAAATCTCCTGCAGAGGGCATAAGCTCACTGCCAACTGTGGCTGTCTGTTTAGAAACCCCTCTCAGAATAACTTTCAAAAGACTAAATACATTCAGCCGTTTTCATAAAAACACCAACTGTTCTAGCCTGTTTCAAAAGTTGAGTTAAATTTAAATTCTGGTAACAAACATGAGAATGAAGAGAAATCTCAGGACACTCAAATCATTTTAATGTTAAACTGGAAAGTGTTCTTGTTGAGGTGAAAATAATGTCCACAATAAGATCTGGTAGGCTTAATGTCAAGAGCACACTGTATACAATGTATACAATGTAAGAAAAGTTCAAATGAGAAATGATTAAGTCTGGTTTTAACTTGCACACTGCAAATAACAGTAGTCACTAACTGCATGCCAACTTCAGAACATTGCTCACATGCCTGCAGTGGTGTTATGTAACTTTCTGCGTTAGTAACTATTGACATACGATGTTAGTATAACAACTAATATCAGTAATGATATAGTAATAATTTTGCTACACCAGCTTAATCTTTCTGGAAACGCTGAATCCCCTCTAAAAAAAAGTCAATCACTGGAATTCTTTGCCTTTTTAAAATCTGTATAATTGCTAAGGCACTGATTTTGTCAGTCCAAACCTGTTGCTGTCAGGATCTGTTTTACCTGTGCTTTTCCCTGAGGCATTACCAGACTGCCCCCAGCTCCTTCCATCAGCGTCTTTCATTTCAGTTTCTGAAAGAAGGTCAAAGAGCTCTGCTTGGGTGCAAATATTTCACAGCAGCTCTGTTGTAAATATAGTCTATCAGCTGTGACAGACTGTGCTTATGGCCCTGGTGTTCACAAAAGACTGAAAAATTTGAATGAATTGGAATTAGTCAGGATGTATGAGAACTGGTCATCCAAGTAATTGTACAGTATTATGTATATGTGTGTGTGCGTGCATGTGTGTGTCTGTGCCTGTGTTAGAGAGAGAGAATGCGGATGAGAATAAAGTCCCTGTTTCCACAGCATCAGCAGAGGGAAGGAAAGGTGATGTCATGGAGGCTCTGGCTCAACAACAATGGCCTACAAAGGAAGCCAACATCATTAAGAGAAAAAGAGACTGAGAGAGAGACCTGACCACTGTTTGCCCTTTCATACACACTTGTCAACTTTACCAACAATGTTACAACTATGAATTTAGCCACAACAGATATGTGCTGTGGTCCAGTGTTAGAACCTGTGTGTGTGTGTATGTGTGTGCAAGTATTCATGAGTACATAAATGTTTTTGCTACATGTGAGCATGTGTGTATGTATTTTCAATCACTTTTCTGCAACTGAGCATGCATACAAACCAATAGCTGAAATGAGATGTGAACCGCTAAAACCAGTACTCATATACAGTGTCTCAGGTTTTATTTATATCCATCATGGAGGTTAAAGGTCATAATTATGACTTCACAAGTCTTCAGAATATTCCACTGTCTAATTTCTTTAAAGCAAGGGAACCCTGCCGATGCTGTCTCTAAGGAAGGTTTCATCACACAGCACATATTGGGCAGCTTGTAGATCAGAGACTGGAGATAAAAAGCAAACACCTTTTAAAAAAAGGAAATCCTGCAGCCTGGTGCGGACTGAAAAAAGGAACTTTATTTTCTGGGAGACTGAGAGCAAGATTTATTTGTGCTTTATTCATTTTAACCTACCAAAGGTTCAGTGGTCTTGGGGCCTGACCGTCCGCACTGGTTTCCAAAGGTATTGGTGTGGTTCCTTGCTGAGTTATTACAAACATTTTAAAACACCATACCATTGCTGTTACTGTTACACTGACTCCAGAGCAGGGCTGAATAGGGACAGCTCTTTCGGGCAGCGAGCTCCTGCCATCCTTTTTGCAGATTTATGTTTTGTGTGCTGCTGCTCTGACGCTGTGTGAACTGATGACAATTTTGCTCATGCTGGTAAATGTTTCATTTTTTCACAGCCACATCAACAGGTGCCCTCTCCACCTTTCTCTGCTGATGTCACCCCCTACCAACACAACACTATCATGCCCAGCAGAAATAAAAACAATACAGATAATGACATCAGCGAATCATATTTGTTTTAAGAGTACTTTGGGACTTTCACAGAGAAATGGCACACTTGTGTATATGCAGGTGTGCATGCACACAAAGAAAAATTTACACACAATGCATGTACATGCACATACATTTTATGTGTATTATTATTATTCATTTATGCAGAAACATTTACATATGTGCAAAAAACACACTCATAAAATATTTCACAAAGCTGTTTTTCACAACCTATGGAGAAGGAGCTCTGTGGAATCCCTCTCTTGAGGGAAAAACACACCTTCCCCGTCACCTCATGAGGGGCAGTGGGCGGTGCTGGGCAGGTCGCCAGGGGAGACGGGTTCCACACTGGCACAGATGATCTCATTGTTCAAACAAGGTTATGTACATTTCTCTGCTCTGTGCGCTCCATGAAAACAAGCAGGAAGGGAACAAGTCTGCCCCTAAAGGAAGCAGAGGTAATGGAGTGAGTGGAGAGTGTGGCTCATGCCCCACCACAGCTAAACACACACACACACACACAAACACACTGAACTTTCTCAGTACTGGGCTGATCCTGCTGCCATGGCAACCAGGCCCCTCCCCTCAGGGCGGGGAGGGAGGTTTTTAGGCTGGGCGGTAGGAATGTTGCTGTGCTTTTGAGTACAGTGTAACTGCCTGTGTTGAAAGAGAGAGAGAGAGAGACAGAGACAGCAGCTCTCTCTAAAAAGGGGTGTGGACTCTAAACCTGAGATCAGTGAAGAAGTTTTTCCAGAGCGTGCAGAACAGCAGTCTGTAACTCCAGGCAGAGAGGAGGAGCGGGAGAGAACTCCAGGGCAAGAGAAAGGTTGTGAAAGACAAGGAAAACTTACCTCCTGGATTCCCAAGCTGAGTCCAGGTTTACAGGGTTTTTCTATTCAAACAGTGTTTGGCAGGAAATTTAACGAGCAAAGCTTCAGAAGGATGGGCGAAGACGCAGTGCAGGCCGAGCGCAGCAGTGCCATCAGCCCCCATGAGAGCCAGGACCTGGTGGTGCCAAGCCCCAGCCCCACCCAGTCCTCCCCCACTCACAGCCTGTCCCAGCTGGGGGGCGGTGAAGGGGGAGCGGTGGCAGCGACAGGGGGAGCCACCCCAACCTCGCCAACCATGCCAACCTCACCAGGGGGCTCCAAGGATGGCCAGGTGAATGCCATCACTGTCCTGACCCTGCTGGACAAGCTGGTCAACATGCTGGACACGGTCCAGGACAACCAGCACAAGATGGAGCAGAGGCAGGCTGAGATGGAGAGTGCAGTGCGGGGGATCCAAAGCGACATGATCAAGCTCTCCAAGAGCCACACCTCCACCTCCAACACCGTCAGCAAACTGCTGGAGAAGTCCCGCAAGGTCAGTGTCCACATGAAGGAGGTCAAGGACAAGATGGACAAGCAGGCTGTGCAAGTGAAGAAACTGGAGGCCAACCATGCTCATCTGCTCAAGAGGAACAACTTCAAAGTCCTAATCTTCCAGGTCAGAGGCTGTGGGACATACTGATGGGAGGGGTGTGGGGGTTGGTTGGGTAGAAATAGAGATAGTAGAGGAAAAAAAACTTTAAACCTACTCTGGTGTGTCTTTTTTTATTTTGCTCTTTTGCCTTGTTAAGAAAGGCTGCCAATTTACAGAATCACCCATCAGTTTGAGCATGGTGAGTTTTCAAGATGGGCTCGTAATCAGACGGTTTCTGGTTCAGCTGTGTTGGGCACTGCTTAAGTCAATTGTCAGATCAGTAAACCGTGTAGATGCATAAATAGCTTCGGGTAAAGGTGTGCCTAAGTGTCTAAGCATGAAAATCAATGTTTTATCTGCCAGCATCTACCATGGCAGAATTATATTTCGCGTATTTTACATGAAGTAATTTCATATAATCATTGGTCACAATTAAATAATCTTACATTTAATAGTAAGGGATCTATGGTTCATTTTTATTATTGAAAGCATATAATTTGTTCTCCAAAAACTTGAAATGGTTTTGGAGGAAAAGTATGAATCACTGAGTGAGGCTGAGGTGTGTTCGGAAAATATTTCCTCAGGGAGGTGTCTGTAGAGGCATTTTATTTCACACTGTATTAATGAACACCTCTGATAGAGTGTAGAGGCTGTTATCATATATCTGGGAAACTCGGGAGTACTACCTTTGGGGTGTGGGAATGGTGAAGGTGGAAGCCTGAAACAGGCCATGAGAGGAGCAGCAGACGAGAGAGGCACACACTCAGAGAGACATGGGGGTGCTGCTGCATCTGGCTGACTGGCTGAAGCGGGCAGGTGTGGAGAGAAGTCAAGCGAGAGTGTTTCAGCCTTCAGGTTTATCAGTGCAGTGGGAGGTGAGGGGGAAGGGTATGTTTGTGGTGGACGGAGACAAGCACCATCAAAGGTAGAATCCACTCCACCCCCAGGCCCCAGTCATCCTCATAAGCACATTGGTGTGTTCTTTCTTGCACTCCCACCCACCCCATCCCCTCCAGCACATCCAGCACTCCTCGGCCCCTGTAGTTGAGGTGGCTCAACATCCCTGGAGGACATGCAGCTGAGGCAAAAAGTAATCGCACGCCATTTCCATTTTCCCTTTTTCCTTCCAGCTGCTCAGCAGTTTGGGAAGGAGTGACGAGGCATACTGGGAGTCAGGGCCAACCCGAAATTACTGGTTACTCTTTACCATTGACATTCCACATTCAAAAGAATACTATACTTCTGAGCTGGGGGGGCAGCCAGCATTTCACAGATCATTTTAATGAACTTCAGAGGAATTTACTCTGTTCCTTGTTTGTGTTCTCATTTTTTTGGTTTACATTACCCAGGCAACCAATTCAAAGCATCAACATTTTGAAAATATTCACCTCGTGTCACATAGATTTTAAAGCCGAGTTCCTTACTGCTGAACAGCAAACAGGACACTGAGCCAACGTGTACAGTGCTGCTCCTAAGCTTGACTGGGTTTATTTGCTGCCTAACAAGCATGGAAAAGACGTTAATTACAGCCATTCAGATTGTTTGTTTTTGTTCATGGCTTCAAAGCCCCTCCTGTTTCCCTGCTCTTCCCAAAGACCCCAGTGTGAGGAGATGTCCCCCCATATGGAGCCTTGCTGTCTTTCTCCCATTAGAGGTGGAGACAAAGCTGTCCATGATTTACAGATATCCCTAATGGTCAGGAAGCTGAACTGTTTGCACATAAGTGTGTGTCTGAGTGAGATGGTGAGGAGGCTGGCGGGGGTGGGGGTGGGGGGTTGGGGGTATGGTGATAGGGTGTGGTTTGGCATTAAGACTTCATGACAGCACATATTTTGAAAAGCTCTTCCACAAAGAGAGTCCTGACAGCTAATGGCTAATGTCCTGTTAGATACCATAGAACTAGGTGTTTGCCAGATTTAGGCATGCCATAAATTCACATGCAACAAAAAGTTCAGCATGCTCTTGGTGTTTCTTTGGATACCAGAAGCTCAGAAGCTCAAAAACAACCCATGAGCTATTTGAATGGTACAGCAATGCACAACTCCTCACAGTACAAAAGATGCCTTGCTTTCCATAAACTGTTCAGTTTTCATATGTTTTTGTCTACTCTTGTAAATATGGAACACATTATTCATATGTTTTTTGAAGACCAGAAAAATGGGGACAGTATGAGTAACCTTCCAACACACCAAAGAGGCTGTGCAGCTAAATCCCTCACAGTTCCAGCTGCAGCAGTGTTTGATGTGCTTGAATGCATTTAGTCCATAAAAGAGACGCCTGCTGCTCTATGTGTTGGTGTGCTTGTGTTTTGGGTATTAATGTGGAGGCATGTGTTTCGTTTTAAATTATATGCCTTTGATGGTCTTATAAGGTGTGTTAGGTATATGATTCATCAGACTTGGAGATTATATTCCATCTTTACCTCCTCTCCTTTAGATAAAAAAAGTCTTGAGACTGTTTAAATGTAAAAACACAATGGTGTACAGATGCAAATACTGGCTTGGACTACATTGATTGGGCCACACTGCCTTTGTTTAACTTGCAGAGTATAATGGTCTGCTATCAGCGTGTGGAAACAGGGCGTGCCAGTGGCTCCACATGGGCGTTATGGGAAAGGGAAGTCCTCCGATAGCCATTGTTTAGTTTGCAGGACCAAGAATTCCAACTTGAAATCAGTGAAACCGAGCATCAACATCAGATGCCAAAAAACTGACAGCACGCAATGTGTGTCATGTTGGAATCGCCACGATTTCCCCTAAATTTATCAATGCACAATTAATAATTGTGGGGTGTCTCCTGGGAGTTTCATTACAGCATGGGCAAGGTAATTGTTCTGAATGGGTAAAGTTAGCTGCTTTAGTCAATGTACACATAGCGTCTTTATAAGACATAACTGATTTACATGTGGCCCAGCTGCATATACTATGACATAACATGGTTAACGAAAAGATACAGTAAATATGCATACTGGATGTGTTGTTAAAAAAAAGTAATCATATGTAGAGATGTGAATTTGTTTCCTTACATGAGGATATCGATACTAATAATCATCATCGTTCTCACACAGCCTATAATTTTCTTTTTTCTGTGAGCATAAACCATGAACCCATCTGTAACCTTAAACACACCCGAATTTGTTTTTGATATGAGGCAGTTCTTCATTGCCCCACCCCCTGTACACCCACTTACAGAGAAGGGACAGGCTCTTTGTTACTCTGCGTGGATGGGACGATCTTGGCTCTTGGCGCAGGTGTTTTCCATAGGGCCCCTGGATTTGCCAGGGAAGGAATCCGCACAGAGATGAAAAAAATTCAGATTTGCATGGGGACAGGGGCAGCCCATGCCCAGGGCACAGGTGGGACGCCTCCCTGTTTGATGCCTCAGAAAACAGAAGCTCATTTGCGAGGACGTGTTTATTGTGGCAGTTATTTTTTCTGCATTAAGTACCCTTGACTGAGTTGCACAGAGGCCAGGAGCTTGGTGTAAGAATATGAGGGTCAAGTGGAGTGGGGGGTGCAGGGGAAAATTTCAGCAATTGAATGTGACTTTAAACCCAGGAGAAGTTTGTTGTTCACCAGGACTCTTAATGAAAAGTAAAAGAACCAGAAAGTGTTGGTTCTCATTTTTCCCTCACTTCCACAAATAGCATCAAAAATGCTATTCAATACTGAAATCTTAAATAAAATAAGATGTGAGTGATCTCACAAGTTAGGAATGACCTGGCAGAGTAGACTTGAAGTTGATGAGTAATACAGGGTATGCTGGTTAAAGAAAAAAGTAATAGCCTGATGCAATACCTTACCACTATATACAGTCATTATATACAGTATTGCACCAAATACAGCTTGGTATTTGATGTAATAAACATTTCTGTGTCATTCTGCTCCAGTAGGTCATTCAAGGAAACTGAATGAGGCTCTGAGGCACATAGAAGGGGATTCAAATGAATAGCAATCCAACTTCAAATATGAATTATGATTCATTTGCTTAACAGACATAGGTCTCTCAGGTGATCTGCATAGGTAAATGTTTGATAAATCATCCATTCAAAAAGACAGATCTAATCTTCAGCAATTCAAGAGAAATACCTCACTCACCAGTATTTTCACATCCAGATTCAAATCAGTTGTTTTTAATTTAAATATTCTGAATAAAATAGGCTTTGCTCTTTTTCAAGAGGTTCACCACAATACAGATGAAAAAAGATTAAGCTAACAGTAAGAAGCTTACGGTATAAAGAACAAACTGTGACATGCAGAGTTGAGATGTAATTAATAGTAATGAAGTTGTTTGAGAAACAGTTTCATTGTGGGATTTGAAACCTCTGCACAGAAAGTTCATCTCTCAGTAGTTCTGCATAGAGCAGTTGCAATGTTATGCAGAGCCAAGAGCCTTGCACTTTCTTTGTTATGTGGAGAGAGAACATCTTTTAGATTAGTTCAAAGCACCTTGGGGTGTCATTTGATGTACAGGTAGTTACCTCCTGACAGATGAATCATAGTGCTATTCACCAGGTGGTTTTATGGCTTTTAGTTGAGGTTGATGAAAAATGCTGTATTTTGGTTTCACTTTTCAAAGTAGAAAACAAACTGTTCAACAGAGAAAATTTACATTTTTTCCAGGTCTTTCAGAACTGTCTCTTGAGCCAGAGTGGGAAAGCAATGTTCTTACACAAGATTGGCTTTTGGCTTGTGTCTGTGAATTCCTGCAGTTTAGAAAGCCTCTCTCGGGGGGATATAAATAGACTGAGGCGATAGGATAAATTATGTTGCAAGTGAAAGGTGTTTTGAGTGCATTAGAGTGCTCACTCCAAAATGAAAAATTAAGGAACAGACCATGTGGTAGTGTGAAGGGGTTGGGGCAGGGTTGTAAAATAAACAGCATGGACTTATGTCCATTTGCCTGACATTAAAATACCTCATAGTCCATTGAATTCCTCTGTTTTGAAAGAAGCTATTGGCTCATAGGCCAAAATAAAGGAAAGTAGTATCAGTTTGCTTAAAGCTGTTAGCTGTTGTGATCTGGGTCTTAATATCTCAACCTTGCAGTATTGGGCTGTCGGTAGAATGACACATGAGCTTTACTCCATTATGAAGCTAATTTTGAAACAGGAAAGCACTGGACTGTATGTTTTTACTGGACACTCACTGCCATTCCCAAATAAGGCTATCTGCGCTTCCAGGAACGCTGTGGTTGAGTCTTTCAGACTGAGCACAGATACTCATACGGCTCCTTGGTTTTCCATCTCATATTGGTGTTTTTTCTCTCTTTCTGGGTTTCATTCCTGCTATAAACCCCTCCTGTATACATGTGACGCCTCAGAGAGAGAGAGAGAGAGCAGAACAAACAAACTGATTTAAGAGAGGAGGAGAAAAACATTTTGGGGAGGCGTGTCAGGCCTCGTTGTCATCGCCTTGGGCCAGCTCTGGTGCATTTCACCAGCTTCAGGTTTGACAACTCTCCCTCTTTCCCCTTTCCCTACACACCCTGTCTCTACTGGCCCATGACCCTCCAGCAGAACCCCAACATGCACATACACTCCCTCATACATACCCGATGTCCACCACCCCAAAATATCCTCCTCCCCTCTCTTTCTCTCCATCATATGCAGGCCTCCTCTGACTCACCTCACAGCTGTTTTGCTCCAATCTTTCCATACACTCTGACAGTGCCTTGCACATCATGCCCTGCGCTCTCTCTCTCCCACCCTGCAACAACTCAAGTGTTTAAAGTAAGGATTATGGGCAATTAGTGAGGCCAGGAGAGTTGGGGGGTTTGTGTGCGGCCACATTTATCTTCTCCAAAGCCATAAGTGCCCAGAGTGTGCAAAGCATGGCCGCTCTTTGGAATGTTGGTGGAATCCAGTCTTCCAATAGAAAAAAAGGAGTCATAACTCCTAGAATTCCACAAGCTTTGGTTATGTGAAGAGGTGAGCAACCTTAGCTCGCAGGAGTAATTTAGCTGGTCCATTCCTCCAGACAGAGATAAATACTGGAGGTGTATGTGAAAAGGTGTGGCACTAACTGTCACACACTTTCAGTCACACACACATACGCAAAGTGTCTTTCTCTTACAAACAAGCACATACAGTGCATACATGCACTTACAGCACATACCCGAACATTTGCTTCTGCAGATTCAAAAACACACACACATATACATTCTCCCTCTCTCTCTCTTACACACAAGCACATGCACAAATGCACTTCCACACAAATACTTACCTACATAAGAACATGAGTGCACACTCATACACACACACACACACACACATTCTTCACATGTACACAGAGACCCTCTTGGACAGTAGCCAGAGGATCCAGAGTGGAGGAAGGATGGGGAGGAGCAGGCTTACAGGGGTCAGTGTTCATAATTTACTGGTTGCTCATAAGACAGATTTTTCCATCCTCAGCTGGACAGATGAAAGCAGAAGATTGGCTGGGGAGAACATGCTGCTGTAGACCTGGCATGGGAGTGTCACAAACACTCACAGAACAGATATTACTGCTTGTTCTTCAATGCCACTAGCCCTGAGCTCTGGCTCGGTGGACTTCCTGAGTTTATGAACATAATGTCCAAACCTGGACACAGTTAAAATAATATGGACTGGCAAACACTGTCTGGACAGGCTAAACACCCAGTGATGAGTGTGCAGTGGACAGGATACTTATTCAGGGTAACATAGTGTAAGTAAACAGGGTAAATAATAAGTGTGAAGTATATGTTTTATAAACCAGGTAAATACTCAGTTTGGGATTGAGTATTATTATCAAGGTAGATACTCAGCTTGCAGGTGTGTGTGAACAACTGAGCAAATACTGAATGAGGGGTGTGTGGTATTGGCAGGGTAAATACACATGTTTTGGCTCATGGAGTGGATGTGGTAAATATCCTGCATCTTGAGTAAAGGGGACAGGGTAAATAACTGGGCGAGGGAGTAAGTATGGAATGGGTATGGTGCTCAGCATCTTCTTATCTCCCTCTTCACCACCAGCTGGGCAAGGACAATGTTTTCCCTCCAAAGCTGAGAAGTGATTGTTCAGTTATGGTGCCCTGTCATAATGTAATATTCTACTCAAGAGAATGGCCCATTACAATCATTCTATTCTTCTTTTAATCTGAAGGCCTGTAACTACAGGCTAAATCTCTGGCTGAAGAATGTGTTTGCTATGCTTGGCTTGTTCTCAATGTACGCATGACCTACAGCTTCTACATCTGCAGAGGGCAAATGTGCAGTTTCAATACACCCAGCAAGAGGGACTGCAACCACCCCGAAGAAGACGTGATATCTGTAAATTCTTTATTGTCGCAGAAATATTGTACGGATAAAATATGACTGTAAAACAAAGAAATGGAGCAGGCAATAGGGTTACACTATGCATTCTGACCATATAATGGCTCTGACAGTGCAGCACAGGCAGGCTGATTGCCTGGAGGTTGCTCTGAAACTGGTTGGTCATTTGAGTTTTAGATTTGAATTTTAGTTTGGAATGTTTGCATTAAATCGAGCATTGTTGCTGAGATCGTGGGAGCTGGGATACATGGCTTATTTCCTCAGTTTGACAAAGACTATTATTTTTTTTATTTTTTGCATGGCAGACTCCTCCAGGCAGGGTGACTCACTGGGTATTTACTGAGTAGATTAAGGTGAGAGGTTCACCCTAGGGGTAAAACGGCAGCACTCCAACAGGGAATCAACAGCAGTGGTCCTTCACTCTTGGCCTTGAAAAAGAACCATAGGATCTGCAGTTTCATGTGTTATTCACTAAATTAGCTGATTACACAGTTAGCTCACTTCCAACTGTTTTTCTGGGACTACATTTTTTGCAGATGTCAATGCAAAAACAGTAGCTCTCCAGGACCAGGGCAGAAGATCAAATGCTCACATACACCTCTTTGTTGTTTGTGCCACCTGCAGTCATTTTTAAACACAGCCTGCAAAGTAACCTTTTATTGTGGGTCTGGAGAAAGAAGTGTAATGCCACATCTGAGAACACATGCATGATAGTCACTGTTACTCATACCTCTAATAACATGTCATTGTAGGTTATGTGTGGCATGTAAAGCATCTTGAAATGTTTTTCTTAATGTTATTGGTAGGTTACATATGAGGCAATCAAAACGGCTATTAATAAGACAGTAATAACAGGGGTAACCATAATTCCTGTTCCTTGAGTTCCAGATTCCAGCAAACACCAAGCTGTTCCAGTGTATGGTCACAAGCATTCCTCTTGGCTGGTTGTATTCTATTTAGGAAAGTGTTTTGCCAGGTGCAAAATCCAGGCAGTACTACAGGACCAATACACATATTACCATATTTTACATTCTGTCTAAGTGATTGTTTATGAATTTTGGAATTTTTCTGGTGAAAGAAGTTTGATTTGTTGAGAAGCCTCACTGGAAGGGGGTTGAAATTATGAGGTGGATATGAGCCAGGCTGCAGGATGCACGTTCCTTGCAGCGTTAATTATATGATTATTCAACAACATCTGCTGTGTGTAGAATACCATTTTAATCAGATTCCTCACTCACTCCCACAGTAATCAAAACAAAATGCAAATCCAGCATTTCCAAGTCAAATTTCAGTGGAAGGAGTGGCACAGGATGAAAAGGTGCCCATTTTCTAAGAGAGGGCTTTTTTTTTTCAAAGACAGACAAAGATGCACAGACAGACCTCCAGACAGACAGAGAGAGGAAGATAAACAGAGCAGAGGAATTGTAATTTAGATGTGCAATTACTTGTTTCCTGTTGTTTACGATCACCTCTGCTGTGGAAACATTGCCCTGCATCATGCCAATAAAGCACCCTGAACTATGTAAGAGATATGAACGAGAGATGGAGATAAAGGGGTGTTGGGTAGGAGAGGGCTCTGGTGACTGTGTTTTATTCAGGCTGAAAGGTTTGGAGAGAACTGCAGAGTGTGTGCTCAGGACACAGGGGGCCCCATGGCCTGACACACCTGCAGCTCGACACTACAGGGAGTGTTTCAGGCAAGCTTCTGGCCAACATAGTGGGATCCACAACCACACCCTCTCATATCCTCTGTCAATAGCCATTTCTGAGCTGAGAAGCATCCTGCAAAGTCAGTTTTTATGTCGTATGAGCTACATCCTACAAAATTTTGCTCCTCTATAATTCCCTTTTCCTTGCACAGGTTTTTATCTGTTTTCTATGCAATGATTAGAAACAGAGCCCTCTACATCTCACCACCATTTCTAAATGGATAAGCCTGCGTCCTATACCTGTGCCCTTGATCTTGATTGATCTTTGTTGTGCTAACAATATAGCTTTCTGTGAGTGCATCATGCACTGTACATTTTTCAGGGTGGATGTGTTTCCTAAACATGTGATAAGAATAAGACTATCACCGTCTTATTTATCATCATCATAAAATTAAAATAAGAATTATTACTGGATTATAAAATGATAGGATTGTCTTGAATTGTGTGTCTGCGCAGTTTGCTTGCATTCGTATGCTGGGCTTTGAGCCATATTAAAAGGAACATTAGTTAAAAAAAGTGTGGAGTGGCGTCAATAGGGAAGGCATAAGATTCATGTGATTTGCTGACTGGGAACAGATCCACTCTGTAAAGGAATCCCTGTCTCCATCAATTTGTTTTGTCCTGTTGTTAGGGGCTGTTGACCACTGATTCACTGATCCAACATCTTGCGTCGCCACAGGGATTTCCCCCATATGGTTGTCCTGGTAACGAGACAGGCAAAACATAGTCTTTTCCCAAGCAAAAATGTCTTGCCTGAGTATCAGGAATGCCCATGGTCTGGCACGAGAGACTACCTTTTTTCCCTAATAATATGACTGTTGCATTAGTGGGCAAGATGCGTTGTGATATGTCTCTAATATTTTCACTGGCATTTCAACGTATACATAAATGCTTTTCTTGTTTCTCACTCTCATTTCCCGTTCTTTTGAGCGATGCACGCTCAGGACATGCCTATCTAGATTATACAGTCCAGGATTTACAAGTTTAGAGAGGGCCCCTTTGGCTTCCCCCACGTTTGATGTTGGAGATGAAACAGAAACATAGCAGAAGCTTCAGCCCTGGACTGCCTCTCGCCTCTCTCTTAATGCCAACCACGCTCTAGGTTATTTTAGGACGGGCCCCACCCGGGCCATAATTGTGCTGAGAGCTCGTTATTATTTCCCACACAAACGATTTGCTCTATAGACTGGGGTACATTGAGTCTGCGCACATGAGCACACGCCCACAAAAGCTGCCATTGTGCCTGTCCCATGACAAGCAGGCTCTTCTATGGTGTGTGAGTATGTGGTGTGTGTGTTTGTGTGAGGAGTGTGTGATTCTGTAAATATTTGTATGAGTGTTTTTGTTTGCGTGCTTTTGCATGTATGCAGTGCGTGCGAGTGTGTGTGTGTGTGTGTGTGTGTGTGTGTGTGTGTGTGTGTGTGTGTGTGTGTGTGTGTGTGTGTGTGTGTGTGTGTGTGTGTGTTTGGCCGGTTTTTTTGCATTGTTTCAGAGACAGAGAGAATTGGATGGCTCAGCACAGAGTACAGGCTATGTGAGCATAGGGAAAGGAACAGTTCTTAAACAATAGATAAACAGAAGGCCAAACCTCGAGACCTTGGAACAGACAGGAAGGCCAGACCCACTGCAGTAGAGTGGGCTCAGATAACACACTGTATCTAATTACCACATGGGAAGAGAGAAAAGATGGGAAGAGGGTCACACAGTGT
This sequence comes from Albula goreensis, assembly GCA_022829145.1. Lineage (NCBI taxonomy): Eukaryota > Metazoa > Chordata > Actinopteri > Albuliformes > Albulidae > Albula > Albula goreensis. The sequence continues at coordinate 18,335,530 of CM040745.1, forward strand.
GGTGTGCACAGTAGAGTATCCAAACATGAACAGCAAGATAAATGTGTGGTGGGTGGGGCAGGGTTGTGGAGGGAGTCTCATCTCTCCAGGTTCAGGAGAAGGAGGCAAATGGGTGGAGTCAGCTCCCAGCTGTAACCCAAACCCCCACTGACCTCACCAGCCGGGGCCTGTGACATTGTTAAATCACTACAGGCCGTCACTGTGAGTCCTCTTTTCTAAAAAGAGGGCAATCCTTGGCCCTGGCTCACTCATCTTCAGTCCCATGTGATACTGAAGCTCTCTGTGTGTTTCCTCCAACCAGAGCCAGTTCCTCCACATATTTTCCATGATTGCCCATCCCCATTTTCCTGACTGCCCACCCCCTCCACCCCACCCCGTGTCTTCAGCTGCTTTTCCTGTGGGGAAGGAGTGCACATTCTGTGGGAACATTCCATATGCTCCTGTTTGATTGGTGCTTTTTTGCAGATGACTTACACCTGGATGTATATTTTGACATAACTCAAAGGCACCCATACTGTCAGGCACACTAGTCTCACACCCACAAACTGACAGCTGCTGCTATACAACACCTTGTTATCTGTTGGAATGAGGGGGTAACCTCACAAAGACATGAAACTATGAAGGAGTAAAAAGAGACAGGATAAGAAACAGCAATAGGGAAAACAGAGGAGCCTGGGATGAGACATATATCTCGACCACTCAGTTATAAACAGACACAGAAATGGTTTTGCTCAGTTAATCACACACACGAGTGCACATGCTAAAAACACATATACATTACCTCAGTCATTCAAATCCCCCGGGAAGAGGTATGGGTTGGGATTACGGAAAGTTCTGATTTACTGAAAGCATAGTCAAAATACAATTTAAATAGTCATTTTAATCCTTTAATTAAAACTGCTACTTGCATAATTCTTGTCTTATTCTTGAATATGCTACTCTGTAGCTACTAAAAATCACACCAGCACCCAGGGTTTCTGTCAGCTAACATAGGCATACACCTTAAATACACATGTGCAGTTAGCTGACAGCCCAACCAAAAACATACTACTGTAGTCGCTCACTCTCAAAAATAAAACATAAACTGTGACTTAAAATAGATAAACAAAATTGCATGTGTATATGGAAAAACTGATTAACAAACAAAAGTACAAACAAAATACAGTCCCTTTGACATAACCCTTGCCCAATTAGTATTGCATTTTGTTTTTTTTTTTTTTTGGTTACTTATAAAAAAGAGTGACAGTGTTCTGGTTTACTACATGCTATTTTTCACCAGTGTTAATAAGGTATAATTAGGATAGTGAATTAGAATGCCTGTGTTTTTCTGCATTGCATTACGAAAGCTCTTCTGTAAATAGTAAGCATACACACAAATGCATGTAAACAGACAAACACAACTCAAGTTGTTTCCCTACCAAAACTGACTGCCTCCTGCTCCCCTCCTCCACTTTCCCTTCCCTTAGACCTTCTCTTCCTCTTTACTTATCACCACTCTACAAATCATCTTCCTCTGTCTGTCATTTTCCCACTCCTCTGCTATATCCCCATCCCTTTGACAGCTTAACAAAGCATCCATGTTATGCACCAGTATGACTGCAGCTGAATTCTTCACATTCTCAAGTGATTCAAAGCCATACATTTATTATTTTTTAAATCATTTTACAATTTGCCTTTGAAAAATGTTCTTTTAATTTTTACAAAATCCTACATACTGGAATTTTGTAAAAAAAATTAAGATTTGTTTTTGTTATGCCTGTTTCAGTGAAAATGAATTTCATTTTTTCTCTCTCTGGCTGATTGGGCTTGGAGGTTTAACATCACAATCTAAAGCCACTCCCGGTCCCCCTCTATTTCCCCAGTATTTTTATTGCCTTTCATTACACAAACCTCTCTCTTTCCACATTGTGGTCTTCCCCACCTCTCTTGCTTTACCCCTCTCATTCTCTATCTCAGCTTCATCCTACCATTCTCACCTCTGTCATTCTGTATCTCCCTTTATAATCTCCTCATCCTTAACTTTCCAACTCTTTCGTCTCCACCCTCTCTACCTATTACTCTAGCTTGGCCCTCCCAAAATCTCTCCAACATCCTTCTTTCTCCAATTCCTCTCTCTCCATCCCAATTCTTCTATACTCTCAATCCCTTCCCCCCTCTCTTCCATTCTTCCCATTTCCATACCTCTCTCCATTTGCTGTCTCATCCCCCCCTCCTCACTCTCTTGTGAAGTTTCCACTCCAGCAATCCACTGAGGCCCAAAAGCCCCACTAATTATCTAGGGACCTTTCACAGCATGGATTCTGGGTCAGAGCGGGACCATCCCACAGGAGAAGGTTGCTATCCCAAAGGAGGCCCCCTCGTCAGATAAAAACAGCTCTGACAGGGCGCACAGAGGATCGAGCTGGGATGCATGCATCCACTGAGAAAACTCATATTCTTTCACTGCACTATTTATTTTCTTTGCAGAGGGTCTTGTCCAGGGTGACTTCCATAGCTTACATTTCACATTACCAGTATACACAGCAGGTATGTACAGCAGTAACTCCAGTTAATAGCTGTAACGCAATGATACAATGGCTGTGGGAATGGTTTAACCTCCGCAAGCCCAGTGCTTTTATCACAATGATGATTTAGGACATGTCCAAAGTCAGTCAATCAATTATTTAAGAATCCACAGTGTCCATCAACGTGTCATCACCTTTACAATGTTTTCATTGAAACATAGCTTCTCTGGTCAAAAGGCTATTTCACAGGATAAAGTCACAGGATTTTCTCGGTTGATTACTTCCTTCTTTTTTCCTTCTTTTGATTTATTCCCCTGTTTGAAATATTTTATTTTGTTTGAGCACAATGAAAGCATATCCAGTCAAGGCCCTTTAAGCACTTCAGCCAGTATATGAGAAAATGAGATGTGAAGCAATGACTGTCCGTCCCAGAATGCTCTACTCTTCCGGGGTAGACACACCTGCTCAGCTCAGATTTACTATACATTTGTGTGGAATGGTGATCAGAAGGCACAGATGCATCCATGCATTCAGAGTCAGACTCAAGTCTTAAAACAGCTGGAATCTCCCCTAGATGGTTGTAAACACTCATGAAATCACAGACCCCCTTTTTAACAGCAGCAGAGACACAGTTTGCTGCAGAGGGGTCAAATCAATGGCCTTGAACCACACCCTCTCCAAACAATCCCCCAGACCCCACCCTATTATCTGAGCTCAGAATGCGCAGAGCAACAGACATGCTGTTCACACTCTGACAGCCAATGTTTGAATACCCTTGTTTTTGGGCAGGTTCACATTTTCTTTCCATGTAAATACATCCAGTTAGGTTCATTAGATAAAATGTTGCCTTGTGGGCAGGACAGAGAAACAGCAGAGCTGTGATCTGGCCTTCTCAGACTGTATTCTGGCTTAGGCCTCTCGTGTACTATAATTACAGCTCTCACAGAGGGGGAAACTCGTCTCAGATGAAGCCTTACATTTCCACACATGGAATGCATAGCCAGCATTAACATGCCATTTCATCCTTTATGTGTGAAGAAGCTTGTCTATAAATAGTTGTCATTATAGTGGCTGTGTTAAATTGAGTTCAACCAAAATGATAACTCTATTGTGGCCAGATAGAAATTCCCTGGGTTACAATAAATAAATGATGCACATATTGTGTTGTCAAAATAGAAATAAACTGTGTGTTTATCATATGTCTGGAAGATTTTTAAGCATACCATATATCTGTCCACAGTCAGTTGTCGGAAAACAAGCCATCATTTCACCTGAGGCAGGATGTAGAGGAACCGGTTGCATTGTGAAACTGGGACTCTGAAAGACACATGAAAGGTTTTCCCTGAAAAGCAAAACCCCCGTCACATCTTGCACAGCCTGGTTTCATTCTGAGGTCTATTCCAAAAGGGTCCTGGTCCTCCTGTGTTTTGGTAACCACAGATTCAAGTGGTGGTTGTCAAGTATGTGGATGTCAAATACAGGGATTGTGGAATTAAAGTCAGCTCTCTCAACTGACACATTGATGTTGCTATTGTTGTTTTTGGTATGTGGGCTGTACAATGTGCAGTCCACTGTTGCAGCCAGATAAATACTGTCTTGTGAAGACATGCTAGGTACAGCTCATCTTTCCTGCTGTACTGGCTGGCCCAGTCTCCAGACTGGCTCACACTGCATGAGTATTTGGTCTTTGTTGGCGCAGCACTGAGCATGTGAGGAATTGCTGCATTGGGGAGGACTTGCATTTCCATTAGTTTCCTGTGATAGCTAGAATTTAAAAGAACAGAAACAAGCTCTTGATATATTCTTTGTTGTTGTTTTCCTGTATTTTTTTACCCACACAATGTGCATCCCCAATTATGCATCTGAAGCGAACAATGTGGCACCTGCACAATGGGCTCTGCTTGGGCCCATGTAGTCTGATGTACTAACCTATAAGCTAGAGACCACTTTCCTCACCACAGACCTCAAAGTTCAACAAAGAGAGCTAGTACTGATCAAAAATGCTTTGACCATTTACAAAATCTGGCAGTCTGTAGACATCTACTGCATGAAAGGGCTGGTCTAATCAAGCAGTATTTGAAGTAACATCTTGTATTCAACTGACATGTAGCTTGACAAAGTTGACTTGGCTATCAACATGAAGGAAGCACAAAGCTTCAATGCTGCAAGCAGCTTTTTTGACTTGCTAAAGGCCCCTCTGGAATCTCTTGTGCTTTTTTTCACTGCAATCTTAGTCCTGATGTTCTTCACCAGCACCTCCCTCACTGGCCGTACAGACAATCCAAAACAGCATTCCCTCATATGCGCCACGTTCCCAGCACCAGAGTTATTATTCTGGAGTGCAGAGGTGAGGGGCAGCCACAGCTCTGAACACCTGTATAAATCACTCTAGGGGCCAGAATGCAGTGGGGGCCTGCAGACTGAAACAGATACACATTCTTCAGGGCAATAGATGCCCACAACTAGGCACATTGTGGACCTGCTACAGCTACAGGACTTCAAGAGAAAACATGCAGGCTGCATTCATTCTGACCCGGAGTCATTTTCATATCCTGATGAAAGAGATGTATTCTTATTCTTAGGACAAGCACAGTTTCTTAGCTAAGTAATATATAAGGATCATTAAGATCACAATGACAATTGTTATTTTTGTGCTCCAGTTATAGTAAGGGCATAGTCAAGAAAAAACTTAATAAAGAACACCAGCAATATAACAACAGGATACACAACAGAGGCAGTAAAAATAAAAACATTCCTTTTGTCATAGTATGGAAAGTGAATAACAGAGAATAATATGAGTAATCACTGCACGGTTGACTTTTGTGTTACCATTTCAGTCAAAAGGTCAGGTAAAAAATGCATTGAAGACTCACAGCGCAGGACGCATCCTTGTCCTGAGAACAAAGATGACAGTAGTGATGTGATGTCACAGTATGGGACAGATTGTTTCAGAGCACTGGTGATGTACAGACTGGAATGGAACAGACTGTGTGAGTGAACTGATGGTTTTATCAAATGGAGCAGAATATTTTGAATAACTGATGGTGTTATGGAAAGAAGCAGATTGTATGAGATAATTGATCTCATTAAGGAACTGACTATGAGAGGGAACACACATGGAGTACACATGACAAGATGTGGGCAGGGTTGCTCATATCTCTTATGTGGTCTGAGCATGTCAGAATTCCTGGGCTTGGGGTGGCGGCTGACGGTTTGAGTCTCCCGTACGTTGTTGGAATTCCTGGGATATCTCCACAATAGGGAGTTCACCGGGTTCCCCTCCACAGGCTGCCTCCCTCCCCCGGTCTCTTTCTCCACCTCCTGTGTTGGAGGACCTCCAGCTCACGGTGGAAACTCTTAGTGGTGCCTCGCCTTGGCTTCCTTCCCCTCTGCCTCACTATTCTTCTCACTGCATGATTGTTACCAGGAGAGAAGAGGAGGGGAGAGGAGTGCACTCTGCAAGCTGGTGTGAATTATGATGTATGCTGCATTTCTGGAACCAGCATTCCAGCTGATGCTGGAGCAAAGTGTGTGTTTGTGGTTGTGTGTGCGTTTCCCTTCCCTATCTCCAACCACAAGAATGAACAAACCACAGAAACATCTCTAAATATTGCTCAAAAACGACAACAACAGAAAGTCCACATCTATGTTTAAAGACATGGTAAATGTTTGAGAAACCCATTTGGGTTCACTTATATGTTAGCTGTTAAGAGATTCCAACATATAAAGGTATACTGTTTGTAGATATGATACATGATACAACAAATATGGACATATGGCAGGGAAATTTTTATTTCCAGAGCAGCTGTGTCATGACAGACACATGTGGTTGATGTTTTCATACCTTTTTGTGGTTACTCTGTGGGGAGAGTTTTGACTGAGAGCCAGATATCAACAATAGTGTAGTGGGTGGCATATGCACCCACTGTAGCAATGTTCTACGACAGCACTTCACTCAACTACATCCATAATGCCACCCCCAGCAAAACTATGGCCAATCATTGAGGCTTACCATTGCACAGTGGTTCTTTGTCGTGGGTTTGACCATTTTTGTTTTGATCCTGTACTGGATTGTTCTTCATATGGGGAAAACACAGAATCAGCTATATCACCAGAAAAGTTATAGAAGACACATGGAGAACCCTTTTTGGGACCATTGACAAAACAAGTCATATAAAACCATGGGGATATGCCAAAATACAATATGAGAAAAAAAAACTTTGCGCCATCTACAGCACAGAACGTGAAATATGTTGCTAGCAGGTGTTATAAAACCTTGAATTCAAATTTTAGTGTAAAACTCACAGTACAACAAATACAGAACAACACAAACACTGCACTTAAGAATCACTGAAAATTTGCTCATATTTTTAAAAGCTTCTGAACAAATCTAATAACTTAGCACATGGAATGCAGAGACAGAATGCAGGCAGTATAGAACAAGCTGTTCATGTATGCGTTACACATGCATATCGTAACAACAAACAATGTACATAGGGAATTGTCTGCTCTTGTTAGAGTTGTGTGCAACACTTGGAACAAATGAAAACTGTAAAGATCAAAGATTATCAGTTTCTCTGGTGGGGTTATTTTGGTAGGTTTGCAGACTACAATGTATGCATGTGTGAAATGAGTAGTCCTAAACAACACTTAGACTAAGAGTGTGAGGCTCCTGTGTAAGTGTGATAGAACTATGACTCATCAGAGCTCTTACACACAAAATAGCCGCTGAAGTTTTAAATCAGAGGCATTCCAAGTTAATGGCGTCTCAGTGCTGGAACTCTGGCATTGCCCTGAAAAAATGGATTAAGTGCTCTGTCCTGTGATTTTTATACAGCTTAACCAATTTGCTTTAAAGCATTAAGGCACGCATCTGTAGCTAAAGCCCAGGCTGAGTCATTTGTTCCACCAACAATGGTCTAAACATTCTCAACATTGTAGCCCAGAGTAAATTTCCACACTAATGCTCATTCTGTTGATGAAATTGCTTTAGTTGTGTAGTTGTGGCATTGGGGAATGATTTTATGCATGTTTTGTTGCTTTGCTTATTTGTCACTGATGACAAATGATACTTGATTCACAATATAATACAATATATACAAATGATACTCTGTTCACAATATAATAGGTCTGCTACACAGTTTTGCTCCTTACTATGGTATGCTGTCCTGATTTGTCTTTCAGGAGGAAAATGAAATTCCTGCCAGTGTGTTTGTGAAGGAGCCTGTGCCATACCCACGTGATGTGGAGGAGGAGCAGCCACTGTCACCCCCAGTTGATGTCAACCGTTCCCAAGAGGAGGTACTGCAGACCATTAACCTGTCCTCTGATGAGGAGCTGGGGCCTGAGGATGAGGATGAGGAGTTCAAGGCAGGCCAGGAGGCAGGAGAGCGGCTGGAGAAGTCCCGTGCTGAGAAGATCAAACGCTCCAGCCTGAAGAAGGTAGATAGCCTAAAGAAGGCCTTCTCCCGCCAGAACATTGAGAAGAAGATGAACAAGATTGGCACCAAGATCGTCTCCCAGGAAAAGCGAGAGAAAATCAAGAAGAGTTTCACACCCAACCACCAGAAGAGCCCCACTGCTAAGAGTTCCTCTTTCAAGGTGTCACCACTTACCTTCAATGTCAAGAAGGTGCGTGATGGTGAAGGCTCACCCCAGCCAGGGGCCTCACCCAACTCTGCCACAGCCACTGTGGAGCTGGCACCCCTTAGCAGCCCAGATGAGGATCTCCCCTTTACCGAGGTGCACACCCAGCTGTCCCCAGGCCTGGAGGAGGCCAAGGCCGTGGCTGATGCCCTAGAGCGGGAAGAGGAGCTCGCCAGCCCATCTTCCAGTGGTCTGGAGGCAGAGCTGTCCATCACTGAGGATGGGAACCCTGAGTATGCCCTGTCAGCAACCCTCCCCCAGGAGGACACCCAGCTGATGCTGTCTTCCACCCTCCAGCAGCCTGAGCCAGCAGAGGAGAAGGAGGAGAGAGAGGAGGCAGAGGCAGCTGGTGAAATGGAAGAGGAGAAGGAGAGCCCAACGGTGGAGATTGCATTGGACCAAGCCTCCTAATGCCAGCCATTATTCACATATCCAGTACCTAACCCCGCAATTCCCCAAAACTCCTCCCCTCCCCGCCACTCAGGCAGGGCAACCACTGGAGAGCATAACCTGTCCACAGTTACCCATACCCCCCCAGCCTCCACTCTCCATTCACATTCCCTGATATCCTGTTGCTTCAACACAACTGCTCAGTGAAAGGACCATCTCCATCCACTCAGCTGCCAAAAACAATCTGCCAATCAGAAGACAAATCACACAATCAAAAAAAGACTCTTCTCCCATGCAAAAATTTCACTTTTCTCATCATTGTTATTCATTGTTCTGCTAGAACAGTATTAGCTAATGTTCAGCTGGGGGGGAGGGGAGGGGTTGTTCCAACATGTGGCCAGGATCACTCTGTCTGCACATTTTGCTAGCTGGCACAGTCTTCCATGACACTCAATCATGAGCATTGGCCGCTCTTCTCTATTTCTTCTGTTTCATAACATGCTTTACATTTTGTTACATCAGACGGTGGTAAGCTATGGACTATCTCCACATCTGTCACCTTAAGTCCCCAAGACCAATCAGAGGCAATGCATCTCCTCTTTCATCTGAGTTTCAAAGTTTACAAAGCTGATGGTGTGGGAAGGTCATCTGGTGGCAGAGGCTTTATCTCTAGCTTTCAGACATTCAGACAGTCACAAAAGAACCCCAGCATCTCAATAGACTTCACAGATGCTTTTGAAACAAGCTTGTGAGCAGCCCATCTTTTCTGGCTGGTCAATGCTACTTGTGCAATTCCTCAGAACTCAATAGCAGCCTATAAAGAGTCAGCTTGCAATGTAACATTTGCATTCCACTGCATATGACTTTATAACTGTAGAATTTGTTCTGATTGGATCCAGTCCACAGAAAAGTGCAGTAGGGTGGGCTAGAGCATGTTTAGTGGGTGGGTGTGAGGACCTTTTTGATGTATAAAGCCCTGCATCCAGTGCTACCAAGTGCTTTCATAAGATACATAGTCCTATTCCTAACATCTTTGGAGGTTTAGTGTATCACTGCCTAGATAGATCTCATTGTTAACACATTCCTTTCTGTCAGAGAGAATCTTTTTGCTGTGCAAGCCATCACAGATCCATGTGTGCCTTACATGTGCTTCATAGGACAAATGGCCTCTTGAGTAAAACCATTTCTTACATCACCCTTTGCGGAGATGCTGGTCGGGGGTGGGGATGGGGTTGGGGGTGTATAGATGCCGCAGACTAGGAGGAAGGTGCAGGTAGGATTAATGGTGTACTTTCCAGTAAGAGGGAGGAAGGTTTGGGCCCTTCAGAATAAAGGTGTGAAATGCATGCAGAGACAATACGGGGCAGGAGCTCAAGACCACGGGTATCTATTTGATAAAAGAGACACAGAAAAATCCCTCTATACTGTGAGAAAGGAAAGAGATACAAAGGGTTGGTTAGTAAATGATTACATGAATTCTGGTTCACCTAATCATTACAAAAATAAAGTACCTGTAATCCAACTAGGTTACTTTGAGAAAAGTGTGTGAAGATTACAAATTATATTTCATACTTGAAAAATTAAGACATAATTTTGACAATTTCACCACCCCCCACAACCCCCTTCCCACCCATGTGTGTTGCACCAACATTGGATTGTATTAGTAATTACTTTCTTGTCACATGTAACAAATTACATTTCCTAAGTAATCTACCAAACCCTTCAGATACTGAGAAGGAGGCAGACAGGAAACCATACAGAGTGGTACCTGCACAGACAGAGAGAAGCCAGAGGGGAAAATGAGACAATGGCATATACAGAAAGAGGCAGAGAAATATTTGTGGAGAGTAAAGGGTGGAGAGATATCTGTACAGAGAGAGGTGAAGGGGGAAACTGAAACATTCCCAACTACATATAACTATTTTATTTAGTTCCAGTTCATGTGTACAAGGTTCCACAGCCCTGGTCACAAAGAGGGTAACACAGTATTGTGTATCTGTGAACCTGTGTACAAAACAACCCCACATGATCAAAGCTGCTGAGCCCTTTTCTTGATCTTATGTTCAAATATGAAATCATAATCAAGAACTCCAGGCTGAGAGCTGGTGTGCTGAACAAGAAATTCACTCAGTGTATAGAATGCGCAATCAAAAGGGGGAGAGAGGATAGTGACTCTGTCTTATGTCAGTTCTTTGTGTAGCCTTAAATTAAACTAAGATTAGAGGGAAAATAGAGTTTACATGAGAAGAAAGACAAAAATAACCATTAACAACAAAACCATAATCAGGAGCCATCTTCCATGTATGTTTATACATGACAGGAGTGTCCAGAACTCAACTCAAATATTCATAGGTTATTTCAGTGTGTGAAATTCATCAACTTTGTTCAAACTATGGAATAAAGTAAGAGGGAATTCTTTTAAAGTTTGAAGCAAAGGAACCCGAAGAGTCAGTTTACTAACACCTGTATCAATTTACATTCTTCAAGTATAAAAGAATGAGAGACAAACACACTGGTAGAGCAGCAGGGTGGGGTTGAAAGACAGATACATTTTGTAACTGTAGGTTTACGGATGATATGGTTTGTGATTTTTTTGTACACTTAGAAACTCAATACTCAGAGCAAGGCCAAAACTTTGCAGTAGGTGATAGAATAGATAACAGGACACCATGGGGATTTTTCTTTCAATTGTACTTTATGAACTACTGAAAATTCTTGAGGGAGATTCTTTTAGAGAACATTTGTCCAGTTTTGCCATAATTTGCTAGAAAGTCTGTTTGTGTATGTGCCTTGGGTAGAGATATGAACCAGATGTGAAAAGGGATGAGGTTTTATTCAAAGTCTTTTAAATAAAATGTTTTTTAACCTTTAAATGCTTTTGCTCAAATATGTGAATTGTATCTGTTTCCTTCCAGATGCTAACCAATGTGGATGACTTAAATAATATATAGACGTATGTTGTCTTTATAATCATATTTTAATGAGTTATCATCACTGATGCCAAAGAAGCTCTGTTTCCACGGCAAACAGCTAATAGCCATGTCCACAGTGATACCTTTTTTCCTTGTATACCTTATCATTTTTATTAAAACACCTTTTTCCATAAGTCCACAAATTTTAATAAAGAATCTGTAACACAGACTCTGGTGTGATGTACTGGTTCATTCTCTGCTAAACTCTGAACACTGAATATATTCTACTGAGGACGCATCCTTTCGCACCACTAAGGATGGTGTTTCTATAGGGTGGTGTTACTGCATCTCAATTCTACCTGTGTGGATTTTTAATTGTTTGTAAGTTGTTTACTATGGATTGGGATGATATGATTGATGAGGTCTTGAGTAAATTTTCACTTCTAGTTGGACAACAAAGTCAGTCACATTCTATTCTATTCTAAAAGAGGAGGGACATTTAACTCATTTAACAGAATGTAGATATGCAGTCTCAGAGGAATTACATTGTTTGACTGTTGCCATCATTGTCCTTTCAAATGTATAGGTACAATGCCTTTTTTCTTTCATCAATCACCAGCAGGCTTCACAGAAGTCAGAGTTCAACACACATAATAAAGTCAGTAGATGTGCAGGGATTCCCAAACAGAGATTCAAAAAGACCTGTGTATCCGAGGTGGACTCCCATGGGTTCTTCAGTGAAATTTAAATAATATTTCTTCTTTTATGAATATTTTGATTATGTATTTCCTAATTATATGATATCGAGACATTACTAAACTGTGTAATAAACTCTATCAGTAATCGAGTCTATTGAGTAATGCGACACAACCATTCTATGAAAAAGTCAATGAATGTACAATTAGACAATGGAAGTACACAATTGTGTCTCAGGAATTGTTTCAGAATATCCATTAAACACTAGTTTGTGCTTAGATCCAGTGACAGAAAGCTGTGACATATGGATATCATCAGTATCAGGCTCTTCAAATCAATAAATAACATCTCTGAAACAAATTTCAGACATTAGTACACTAGACCAAGACAAAGAGTAGACCCAGACAAATCATCATGTTATTATTTTGATGTTAGATAGCACAAAGAGAGATGAAGGTAACTTTGTAGTTATGTCCATGAAATCTATATGTTATGGAACTAGCAACCCCAGCGTCCTCCCTGCCTCTTCATCTTCTTTTGAGAGTGTGAAATGTTTTTATTTTGTAGCACAAGATGTCATATACCCCAGAGGAGAGATATCTGCCCATCAATGAACACAGAGCCACACCCACTTTGACAGAGGAGTTGGACTGAGTTTCAGGGCATATTTCAGGTATTTTTGTATTGTTATGATTATCACAGAGCCAACAAAAAATACAACAAAAATAAAAAATCTGCCATTAGTCAGTGGAACTTAACACATCATAAATGTGCAGTACAATCACAGCACTATGGTCTTTCAATGAGTCAAAGAGCCATACATTTTTTAGCTGTGAGCCAAGAACAATGAAGATATTATATCTGTGCTTAGTATTACAGATTCCGATGAATCACAATGGCATTGTAGTCCTCACTGTAATCCAGAAAGAATTTCCTGTTTTCTAACGACAGGGAACACATTTACCTCCAGCTGAAGGTGCACAGAGGACAGAAAGTGTGTGAGAATGCTGTGCAGCGATGACAGGACGTTCCTGCCATTAAGTAAAAAGGACACACCCACCATATTTCAGGTATTATGTGTTGAAATATTCAATGTTTCACATCAGCTGCAGAGCCGGAGATGCGGCATCTACTTTCAGGTATGTCTCAGACATGGACAAGATGCTATGTTACCGCGTCATTCATCCCCACTCACATGAAAAACCCACTAGATTGCAGAACCACTCCAAAGGCCATAAAATATCATCAATGTCATCCCAATTTTGGAAAACAAAACTGCTAAAACATTACAACTAAACTTGACAGTTTAATTTCAAAAGGCAATGTGTCACATTTATCTCCTTTAAGAAACAAATGAATTACTGTGACTGAGTGTACCACAGACAAAAATAAATGCATAACTGTGATAAAACAAGATTTTAATAATTTATATCCATTGTTCTGTCAAGTCTGCAAGCATGCACAGATCGATGTCACCATCTAGTGGAGGATTTTCACACCACAACAAATTTACATTGTTGTAAAGGCAATAAAAATCTTGGCAGGTTATACTTTCATTTACAAAACTTGGTAGAGGTTCTTCCATGTCTTAACTGGTGAAAACCCTGAATATGTTAAAATTCCTTAAACATTTTCCCTCAGTTGAGGCCCAGCGCTCTTTACTGTTCTTTGTGTGCCTTTGGTTTCATGTTTGGGGATGATCTACATTAGCAATGAGACCCTGTGTTTTCCCTACATTAGCTTGTGTAACCCTACAGCAAGCCCAAGAGGTTTGCAATAGTATTGCAAAATACATGGCATGCAGAGGACTGCCAGAACCCTGAAGGTAGGAAAATATTAAACGCACACACACACACACACACACACACACACACACACACACACACACACACACACACACACACACACACACACACACACACACACACACACACACACACACACACACACACAAAACATTTATGGTTGAAGGAGACAGTCTTACTTTTCTTTTTCCATTTTACTGTTGACCAAATTGCAATACTAAAACTGCCAGGGGCTCATGTGAGGTAAATAGCTTACTGTTTACAACTGCAAAGATAAAAAAAAAAAATAAAAAAAAAAAAAAAAAAAACTGGTAGTGAACTTTGCTATCTTTGCTATCTCTCAAGATACAGGCATGTTATGTCAAGAATGTCCTCTGAACAATGGTATACTGCCAACATTGTTTAGGCAAGGAAGCATAGTGATTGTTATCTATTTCGCAGAATATGCATTTGCCTGTTTGAAAGAATTTCTCACTTAATCTCCACCAGAATGAATAATACACAGGTAGGTTATGTATTTTGGATAAAAAGATTAAGTGTCTCAAATATGCTGAATTTTCGTTCAGACCACATCCAACAGTTAGCTATGAAGCTGCAGAGACTGATCACAGCAAGTTCTTCACAGCTTTCAGACAATGTATTTTTGTATTGCTAGCACCCAGGATTACACATAGACTATCCTCATGATCAGTCTGGGGTACACACTGCCAGTGTTCATCAGGAATACTATAGAGTACTGATGGGAGAATGATGACATTACAAGCGCTTGGGCAACCATAATGCCAGCAGCACCTGCCAGAGATTAACCAACAAATTTTTCAAATCACTGACCTTTTTAAACCTGTTGATTGGTTTGATGAAGTCAGTGACAGCTCAATATAGCTGAACCCATTCTGGGGTTCATGAAACTTAGTCCTATCATCCCTACCACAGAGTGGAATATCATAGGCCCTTATAAACATTTGCTCAACATTTACCTGTCCAGCAGTTACAAATGGATGGAAAATGAAAACATAGTCACTGAAATGGTTCATTATACACACACTGTCATGCTTTAAACTGTTCTGCAGTACAGCATATTCATTTTTCTGAATCTCATTGTCCCTATATACTGTAGAAACTATTGCTGTTTAATTCAAATTATACAGTCATTTTTAATAATTGCATTTATGATTTTACTATAATTGCATTTTAACACATCTCCTATTTTCTTTTTCAATTATTTGATACAATTTTCAATGAAAATCAGGGACTTGGGTCTGTTCAGGTAGGTCAAAGTGCCAGTTCACCTCATATTCATCCCTGTGCTTATTTTATGTAAATCTGTGTTCTAGTGTTCATTCCCACATCCTGCAAAACTCAAGGATGTCCCAATATAAAGTGAGCCAAGTCTTAGTGAGGGGAAGAAGCTGTTGAGATATGCAGAATTTTTAACATCTTGATCCAAGGCACCCAACTCAAACTTCTTAACCAAAGCAATATAGTTTAGATTTGAATATTAGTGTTGGATAAAGATGAGTATAATTATATTCCCTCTCTGATCAATATTATTAAGTCAAATTTGTGGTGATGGTAGCTCATTTGAACAGCATTAGAATACAAAAGATAAATACTAGAATAATCGCAGTCATAACTGAAGGGACAGGACGCACATTCTGTGTACCTTCAGTGTCTCTCTTAAAATGAAGTCTGAAATGTTTCCACATTGTATGTAGGCTACAGAAGAACAGAATGCAAGCCAGGGTGATATGACATAGTCCAGAGGGGAACCTCTTTTATTACAAACTTGCTCGCTACACACTGAATGAAACATTTAAAAAAAATTCATTGTATTTGTTGACTTAATAATGTTGTAATATTAAACAAGTATAATGGTTAAGCCGAACAGAAATGTTACACAACTTGCGCATTTGAGATACCTTCAAGGGCACAACTCATAATCTCACAGCATGCCCTCTCACCTTGCACATGGATTAAAAAATAGAGAAGAAAAAGAAATAACGCTCTGACCAGTCATAATGTAAAAAAAACCTTGGTATTATTCAGACTATCCGTTCTTGTCCTTTCATTTGCAAGATTGCAACAAACAATGTTTAATTTTTATATAACCACTTCATTAAGTTCCGCTCAGGAAGTAATGTTAACATTTTTTAACATTAACATTTTCCCAGTCTCTATTTATTTGCAGTTGCACTGACACAGTTACATGACAAACGCTCACGAAGCATTGCCCTTAGCAAGAGAGCTATACCCAATCACAAAACACAGATACTTCTCCGCATGAAAATGTGACGTTTAAAAGTGCAAATTATCAGTCGAATACAACTCCTGGACCGTCACAACAGCATTTAATTCATAACCTCTCAACAACCGTTTCAATTCCTTCACGTCCTCGTTTGATATATTAGAGTTTAAATCCACTCTTTGCTAGGCTGCAGATATAAAACGAAACACCATCTTCTTATGACAAGAAGAAGGCAAGCATGGATTGTATCTAGCCTCATGCCGTTCCTAAAGCCTTCCGTCATCCGGGTACTTGGCTATGTTAAGCACAATGGCGAGCATTTCTGCTGCACATTTTACTTGCCCGTACATTCAGTGGTGTGAGTTGTAAAGTGTAGTGAATTTTTTTCTCATCTGTACTAGTATAAATATGAAACGTGTCTCAAGATCAATATTTAACACTCATAAATATCTACCCAACAATAATTACATGGTACATGACTTGGGTATATATAGTATACTACCAACGTACGTATGCGTGTCACGGTGGCCGAGAGGTTAAGGCGTTGGACTCGAAATCCAATGGGGTTTCCCCGCACAGGTTCGAATCCTGTTCGTGACGAGTAGCCTTTTTACTAGCAATGCACAATAAAACAATACAAATTGTATTTGTTTGTATTTTGATCGTTTTAAACGAGTAAGAAACACTATATGGGGTAAAAACTACGGTAGGTTAAACTGTTGTGGTGACGAGTTAACAATAATTTATCATTTGACAAGGATAAGAGAGCTAGTTAGTTTCAGAATATTATTTTGGAATTCAGCGAATTCGTTCTATAATGCATTCTCCCGTCTGTCAACTTTTTAAATCAACATCAGAAATAATCGACATCGTATCATGTAGCTATATGAAGTCTCTGTGTCTGTTTTGTGACTGGGTATAGATCTCAAGTTAAACCTGCGACATAATGCAAGATAACATTAAATGTGCTAAATAAGAGACATGTTCAAAGAATGATACAACAATCATGGAATAAAAATGTAATCGTTGAACATCTAAACATGCTCTTTTGTTACCCAATCAGATGCGAATCAGAGAGCTATTGTGTGGCTAGACAGTGTGGTAAATACCATTTACGGGCAGTACTTTGAGAGTTTTCACGTTTTTTGGTGGCTTTTGTTATTGTTTTTTTTTTTAACTATACGGTCATACACAGATGATGTAGGCTAATAATCCATGTATGTGACATGACATAAAAAACTGTGGCTAAACTTGCGATATTTATGCATTTGACAGCCAACGGAAAAGTAACCTCATGTGTCACCCCCTTTTTTAAAGAGTGCAATGGAATAATCTGGTCTCTTTATAAAACCGGTAGACAGCACGTTGGCGCAGTCCGGGGCATTGTTTGGAGAGAGGAGAGGGTGTCGAATGTATTTCGTATTGTACAGAAAGCCTAAAAATAGTCTTTGCAGTTTTTATATTAGGGCCAGGACATTTTGAAATAACATTTAGTAAACAGCAACACTTCTACTTGATGCAGAAGCTAAACGTCTATAGTTCATTTGCTGGTTACATAGTAACGTTAGCTAGACTTGTATCGTAAGAAAAGTTAACCCGCTCACAAAAGACGCACAATTATTCCGTCGCTTTTAGAGAGAAATTGGATTTTTAAATTAAACAAGGCCCCGGTGGCTTAATGTTCGGTGAACAGCGGAATCCCAGAAATCTGGGTGTCAGTAGACAAGTCTTTTGTGATTGAAGCTCACCATTGTAAAACGGGTTTAGCGAACAAACCCGACTCAGACCTAAGACGTTCAGACTAGACAGGATATCGGAAACATTGCAACCAAATTTAGGTACGGAATGTGATCCCGAATCGTATCAGGTTATTAGTGTGGTTAAACTGCATAACTGTTGCCTTACAAAGGAAGAGAATACACTAGTAAGATGTGTGAGTTTATTGTAGATAAACCAGTACAGAGGAAGTGAGTCAGTTCCAATAGTGTGGTATCAAGCAAGCTTGGTGGCTATAGCTAGCTATATTTAAAAGCGAAAGTGCATCTCCTGTAGATTTTGATCGCAGGAGGAAGATCAATTTTCCCCTCGGAATCCATTTGGCTGCTGTTCTCCGCACATTTAGAACTTGCCAAGGCGAACGAACAGTCTTGTCCATGGCCAGCTAGCTAGCTAGTTGAATTTCACCTTCGCTGGCTAGCTTGCCGGTTCCCACACCCGAATGCTTCTCAGTGTTTCAATAGCCATATAGCTAGCAAGCTAGCTACATTCCCCTATCTCCTCAAAATGTCGAATATCCCAAACGAAGCCGTTTTTTTGATAAAAGATGTAAAGCCTGGATTGAAAAATTTAAATATCATCTTTATTGTTTTGGAAATCGGTAAGTTACTGGGGTGAACCTCGTATCCCTCATGAAAGATCACGTTTGCTTTCCCCCCCCTTAAAGGGACAGTAACCATTTTGATCAGTGGAAGTGATGACGCACAGTTAACCAAGTTTTCATAGGAACGTTACGTGTGTATAGTTTGAAGTATTGTAATTTTTTAAATGATCACGCATTTGTAGTTTACTGTTGACAGAACGTGGCGTTGTATTTTGCGGAATATGCGTAATAACTCTGTTTTACGGTTTATTGAGCAGTGGGAAGAGGGGGTAAATTCTTACATTAAATTTTGTCGTAAAACTGAGTAGCCTACTTTTCATGGAAAGTCCACCCAAATTTACGGTTGAGTTTTGGAATACGGTTGTAAGTACATACTGAGGATTTCACCTGCCAATGTAAATGCCTCTGACTTTTTTTTTTTTTTTTTTTTTTTTTTTAATGGTGACAGGCCGGGTGACCAAGACCAAGGACGGCCACGAGGTGAGATCCTGTAAGGTTGCGGACAAGAGTGGCAGCATCACCATCTCTGTATGGGATGAGCTAGGCAGTCTCATCCAACCTGGAGACATCATTCGGCTGACCAGAGGGTAAGAGTGCTTTGGTAATTGGCCCCTGTTAATAGGCTACTCTGCTAACCCTATTTACTCTCTTACTACACTCTATCCTTCTTCCCATCTCACTGTCTCCACCTTTCTCCAGCTATGCCTCCATCTGGAAGGGCTGCCTAACACTTTACACTGGAAGAGGTGGAGACCTTCAGAAGATCGGAGAGTAAGTACCAACAACCCCGCCCCCCATGCACTTCCTGTTTTGGGTACATTTCCCGTATTTGGGTCATATTTTCGTTTCAGCCTGCCAGGACATGTCTATCTCAGCTGTGCAAATCTGCTGATCTTGAAAAAATGTGGATTGGCTGTTAAGCAAATAGTCAGCATTTGACAAATAGGATGAACTATCCAGGTGAGAGGAAAGTTCAGTGTGTCCGCACATGTATAACATTGATACAGCCTGAAGTCTACTACCTGGTTACATCTGCAGTCATGGCACAGATACAACATACAATTGAGATTCCATTTCAATTCATGCAAGTTCTTAACGCTCATAAGAAATCAGCATTTTTACAGTCTTTGGCAGATTTTTGACTGAAATATCCCCCTGACATGCATCCACAGAGGTTCCAAGAGTAAGCTTGGAACCCAATGCTATTAAACTGGGTAGACCTTTTCCCTTTGTGTATTTTATATATATAATGGTGTTTATTGTTTGCAAGTGAGTGTGAAAACCCTGCTGGGTTGTGAAATTGGACTTGCAAATTCTGATTTCAGTGAAGGTTTATTGCATTGTCCAGAATATGTCTGTGCTTGTATACAACCCCCTTGGTATTCTCATCCTGCAGGTTCTGTATGGTCTACTCTGAAGTGCCCAATTTCAGTGAGCCAAACCCGGAGCTGCTGGCCCAGGCCAACCTGCAGAACAAAACGGTGAGCACGCCTGCCAAACACCCCCCTGTCCCAGGTCACATGGCTCAGGCTGATTACATTCCTCTCATAGCAGTTGCTCTGCGTGCTTAGCACAGTCCTCTGTGCTCCCCTACCCATTCACCATGCTGTCTATATCCCAGTGGTGTGAGAAATCTTCCCAGGATTCCTGACTGCCTACCAGTCACCATTGTTCAAAGGACAGCCTGTGTAGAGGTCCTGAGGAATAGCCCAAGTCCAGTTGTCCATGCGCATGTGTATTGAATGTTATGGTTCAGCGCTCAGCAGATTGATTTGAAACTGTTCTATATTTAAATGAGCTGCTAATTATGTCACACTGTTCAAACAAACAGGTACTATGGAGGGGCCTGCCTGTACCCTTTTGTGAGGTGGGTGTCTAATCTGAATCTTGTCCTCGACAGGCCAAAGCTGAACAGCCTGGAAACTTCCCAGCCAATCAGAATTCAGGTAGTGCTGCACAAGCAGGTAAGGGAACATAGAGCTGCTGAATAGAAGTCCATTCGATTTGGGTAAAGTCAGTCAAGGGTCTACAGACTTGCCAAACTGCTGTTGTGGGTGTAGGGTTTTGTTCCATCCCAGTCCTTTAATGCTGGACAACAGTTAGCCTGACCCTTAAGATTCAAAACCCCCGCTCAAAAGGATATTCAAGATATTGGAAACATTTGACCTTTGAACTTAAGATGCTAATCCCAGTCGCATTCCGAGTGGACAGGTTCATTTGTATGTTACAGAGCATTATATAGTTATTTGAATATCATTTTTGCTTTGATGTGCTTGGTGTTTGACTGTCTTTTTACATGTTTTTACATAGAATGTCTTTGACTGCAGTGATTAGTGTTGGCCAACAGTCCTAATGTGCATAGTTCATGAATTTTGATACTGTCCTGCAAATAAATCATGTGATTGAACAGATTGGAAAATAAAACTTACAAAGGGAATTGATTTACTATGCATGGATTAGGAGGGCATATTTCTCCTCCAGGCTTGATCCATGAACAGATGCTCTCTAGATTGTCTGGAAATACAACAAATGATAGTTTTATTCATTATAGTTACAGGAAAGTGATTTAATTTGATTGAACTGCCACCTCTAAGTGGAGCCCTAGGTTCATTAATCTTTTTTTATGCCTCATGAACAGTAACTGAGTGTCATTTTAGTAGCAATTATATACCCAGAAGTCAGGCATATGTGTCTCATCGATGTCAGCCTGGTCATGGGTTAGATTGGGTCTTTTCCCCTGATAGTTATTGTCTTTACAGGAAATGGTTCCCTGCAGACTTACTCCACCAACAATTCCACCCCAGCACCCCGCGACCCAAATTTTGGGGCTTTGGGGCGGGTCAATGGCCGCGTCCCTGGGAATGGTGCCTCTGTGGTCCCGGCAGGGACACCAGCTGTGACACCTAAACCCTCAGTCACCATCAGCAATGGCCGGGACCCAAGACGTGCGTCGAAAAGATGAGAATCAGGCGCACCACAACAACCCCCCACCGCCCTAGCAGGGCAACGCACAGACCACCCCTCACCCTCGTGCCAGAAATGCTACACCTCAAAGCCCACCTCCTGCCCCACCCAACCTGACTGATCCTATTTGCTAAAACAAAAAAAACTATTCGCCCTACTTGAACACTTGATGCACTTTCTACTTCTTAATTTATGATGAACCTAGAAGTCATTGCTGTAATTTTCTTCAGGAATTCTTCTTTGCTTGTTTGAAATGCCTGAGTTTATTTTGATCTCTCAAGGTTACAAACCTGCTGCTTCATTTGTTTTCATTTTGTTACCCCCAACCCCTTCCTTCTCCCTCCCCCAGACCAAAACATGCCAGAAGTGAGTGTGAAAAGTAAAGGTGGTAGTTTGATTTCTACAGGTAGGCTAACTTCATTAGTATGAAATAAAAAATGTAAACCCAGCAGTTATTCAGGTGTTTTTTTTTTTTCCCCCTGCAACTGGTTCTGTAATGGCCATAGTGTCCACAAAAGTAATCATGTGATGCTCTCTCAAGTGACTAAAAAGGTCCCTTTCTGCCATTTTGCAGAATGCTGTGGCCATGCAGTCCCTCCTACAGGGAACACAGTTCTATATGTTAAATATGATCCATGACTAATAAATTCAGTGCACTGTAACACTGAATGCCCTGGTTATGATACCTCTCTCAAGCGTTCTGTCAGTTCCACAACAAAGCCTATTCAAGGACATATGCTCCAACATGCATTTTACTTTTACTTTCCAGAGGCTGTAATGAATAACTGCGTCCCAAAACTTTTCACCATTCACCTACTCTCTTCCACTACTACTCATTTCCAACATCAAAGTAGCCAGAGATGATAGAATTGAGAGACCTTACTTGGCTGTGCTTCTTTAGATTCAAACACTGACAATGAAGATACAAGCTATACAAGACTTTCCTCAAAGCCAGCCTTGCAATGTTGACATTTAGGCTATGAGCAAAATTGGGTTGATCAATTGCCCATGACAACACTTCTCACCTAACCTTTTCTTTGGCAATTTCTGAGGCATATCTGAGACATTAGTACAAATTGCATTGATGTCGAAAGCTCCAAGAACCTTGCACCAAGAACAGAATTGTGCAAGATGTGAATCACCCTGTGCCACTCCTTCCTGGAGGTGTCTTTCTGAAAGTTATGCCTTGTTGGCTGTTTTGCTCAGTAGAGTTTCATGTGACAAAAGCAGGACTTCCTGTGACAGGGGATGACTGGTTTTGGAGTGCCACACCTTTAGGACTGGCAATCTAGAAACTCTTTCAGATAAGAAGCCAAAAGAGAATATCTACCAGGCTTTGTGTATTGGAAAAAAATGAGTTGAGTGACAAAGAAAAAATATGTCCTCTGTTGTTACAGAACAATAACTGTATACCATAAACTTGTGGGTGCATACTGCAAAAAAAAAAGACAAGGTGGGAGAATTTTCTCATGTTAACTTGTAAGACACAGGAAAATAATTCCCAGCTTTAAAGGTATAATTCATCTGATAAATGCAAGTCACTCCATTTACTTATATTTAGAAATGGCTTTTCACTCAACAATGATCAGTCAGATCAATCAGATCTCCAGAACCAGAAACAGATTGAGGGTTAAGGGAGTGGCCATATTTTAGTAAAAAAAAAAAAAAAAAAAAAAAAAAAAAACCTGTAAAGGCAAGACAGAGGAGACATGCAAATCAGCTGGTCAAATACCACAGCACGGATTGCTCCCCGTGTAAAAACACAGTCCCAGACTCAATGCTGAATATATTCATATTAGTATTTGAAATTACATATAATTGTTTTGCAACATGCCATGCTCAAGACATATCTATTTCACATGCGCAACCTGCGCTGTTCCCACCAAAATTCACCAATACCCTGTGCTAGTGCCCTCTCTGCCAGACCCCTGCACTCCTCAGGGGTGAACCCTACCAGAGCGGTCCCCTTTACACCCACGCCTTGCTCTCCAGCCAGCTGTGCCACACGGGCAGTTATCAGGGAAGCAGGGGCATGGCAGTACTGCTCTCCACAGATTCTAAAAGAGGGCCAGCTACCATCAGGCGGGGCCCCCCGCACACTCTCCACGTTGCAGGCAATCTCCACAGCGCCCTCGTGGGGCAGAGCAAGCACCTGTACCCCTGGCAGGCCTCCTGGGCTGGACTCTCGCAGCCCCCGGGCCACCTGCCGACCTACAGCCAGGTCCTGGGTGTCAATTGTCACGTTGCAGTTCATCACATATGGACTGGCACCCACACCTGCAGGAGAGGAAGGCAGGGGATACAGACACATACTGTCATACATGCAGGGAACAGTGAATAGAGAGGCTAGAGAAGAATGATGGGTGTTATCTATATTAGTTGTGGTGGTCATTGCTTAGTACTACAGTACCCAACAGCTAATCATTTAGTAGGAACATGTTGAATCTTTGTGTCAGCATGCACCAAATAAATTGCGTATCACGTGCAAATGATTACATTTACCATTTAAGTCATTCATGTCAAATTAGAATTCAATTACCTGTAAAATGCAGCTCCCATATATATTTTCAATCATTGACAAAAAACTTGTGTAATGTAATGTAATATAATGAATACATTCAATGAATACCACATGACCATGCTTAAAATTTGACATGGCCAGTTAGTGGATAGTCATTATCAATTGTGTACAACGTTGGTTTATTTGCCTGTAGTGGCAACAATGGAAGAAGTATTCCCAGTGGGACTATGGGACAATTGCAATAGCAACATCAGTGGAACTGCAGCGCATACTGCATAAACAGTAAAATAATGTGAGAAGCTGACAGTAATGGTGTAATCTTTTCAAATCTCTAAAATGCTATAACGTGACCTTTTCAAATTATGCTGGAAGCCTGCTGCTACTCCCTTCTTCTACTGTCATTAAAAACTTGGGTACATGCTACACACATTAACTAATGCTACCACTAGAGGGTGCCCATTATTTGCTGGTATTGAGTTTCTGGGGCTGTAAGCATGAACGCACAACTCTGAAACTGATGGGCAGTTATTGAAACAATAATGATATGGTTAGCAACCATATCATGTTGGAGTATCATGCAGTGTCAAGGGCAACAACCTCAAAAGCATAAATTATTATTACAGAGTAAATATCCCTTGATGGACGCATGCCACCACAGTGTAACACACATTCTAATTCTTCCCTATTTCTGTTGTCAGCATTGATAGACCTCTTGCACAGTACAACATACTATGCAAACATTACAGGACTTCTTCTGTATCTAGTACACTCCATCATTATATCTCACTTTTAGTTCATCAAAAAATGAGGTACTGAAGCCCACTTGGATTTTTTGGAAAAACAACCCACCAAAGGTCAAGTCTCTGACACAGGAACTCCATTATTATGTAGGGAGTTTTATTATTATTATTATTATTATTATTATTATTATATCAACATACCTTTCCATAAACTTTTTTCACAGCCCTATTTCCAGGGCCATGGTACATTATACAAAGTTCCTTTTCAACTTAATGTAATATAACAGCTATATCTGTTCTCATGATCCTTTGCTGCACCTGTAAATTGAAAGTGTGTAGAATGAACACCATATAACATTATTAGAAGAGGACCAAGCAGCCAAATGTCTTCATATTTACATATTAAACAAAGACCACAAGGAGCTTTGAAACCTGCTTGTTGAGCTAAAAGTCTTAAAGTAGTGTTAGAACATCTTGTGATCTTCATTTTCTCCCAACAGAAATCATGCCACTGAGTACAGAGCTTTTATTTAAGTGAAGAGAGAGGAAGATCCTAAGAGTGTCCTATGGATCCCATGACTGTCTTGTACGTTTATCTTCCCTATGTATTTAACATTACACATGTGTTTTGGCATGCTCAGGCTGAATCTGCTGGCTGTGTGCTGACCTGTGAGGCCATATCTCCTCTCAAATTTTTTCCCCACATCCGGCTTAATGGCCTCCAGATCTGGATCCTTCTGGAACCAGCACATCTCCTTGCGCCGCTGAGCCAAGCCACGATGATGGGGTGAATCAGCGAAGCCAAAGTGGAAGACACTGGTCCCAGGTACCCTTTCAGTTAGGCTGATAGCCAGTGCTGTGCAGGTAGATAAAAACAAAGTCCTACAAACACATGCATATATGTACATATGCATACACACATGCATGCATCCCCACCAGAAAGGTTATCGTTTCTGACTATGTCAGTTACCCATGACATTTTAGTCACTAGTATTATTTTTGCATGTGTATGTCTATATGCATCAGAGCCCAAATTCACACGCTTACGTATTCAGACAAATATACATTTTATAAATGTAAACAGATACACACACACACACACACAAAGAGATATACACACTAAAAAAGGAACACATGGAATCATATTGCCAGTAAAACATCTGCATTCTCTGACTCCTAAACTGCCTCACCTCTCGCTTCTTTCCCACACTCCACTAACCCAACTTCTTCTCCCAGGGGGTACATGGGCACCAAGTCCACCGCTCCCATGCAGGGGTGGTCTCCCACATGGTTCTGCATGTCAATCAACTGGCAGGCTAGCTCACACGCAGAAAGCACAGCCTCCCCTGAAATAACCATAAATGAATACATCAATCATTAACACGGAATCAGCCCCATCAATTAAACAATGGTGGGGGGCCAAAGGATCCCAAAGGATTCTACATAGAAAAAACAGTGTGTGCTGAATTGGACTCACTGATGATATCAATTCTGGCTGCAATGGTGATGACAGAGCGGTTATAGTCATGGTCATTGAAGATGTTTAGAACAGTAGTCCCCTTTCGCTGTCCTCCTGATAACATAGTCAATGAAATAGACAGGGTGAGGAGAAAACATTTCATCTCCACATTTTCAGCGATCATGAACCTTAATTTCCCGCTCTCTTAACCTCACTTTTGCTGTCAAATATGGCCGCACGTGCCACCTTCTCCACAATGTCCGTGCTCCGAGCCTCAGAGATATTCAGCAAACAGGCAACAAGGCGCTGTCCCACACTACCAGGGGGCATTTTCCTGTGAAATACATACAGCAAGAGGGCCCAACAGCTCAAAAAAGTAGTACTTTTTTTAACACGCATCTACTTGGCACAGGGCAGCCACACCTGGTCCAAGAGCTTCAAATTCTTCTTTGTTTTTTATTAACAGTTATTCTGAATATTATTTTACATAATCATATATTAACACACCTCACATTTTGTCTTGAACTGACTTGAATTGGTTTCTGTGAAAACAATGTGAAAACAAAAATGAGCAGACCACATGGCTCTTCTGAACCAAAGCTGGGCTCTCATCTTTTACACTCTTATGTTGCTAAATATTTACTGAAGCAAGTTAGGTCAAGTAACATACTCAAGGACATCCAAACCTGGCACTTACATGGAAAATAAATGTCCTGCATAGTCATACCTGAATGACCTGTACAACTGCTAGTCATTATCCAGGCTTACATATTTTGCTCCAAGATCCTGGCTCCAAACGCACAGCAACCAGACTAAATATAAACCTGGACTGCTTACAAACAATATACAGCGATCTGCAGTTAAAAATTCTGCTGTGCTCTTTGCAAACCAACAATGATTTTGCAATATATGGCATAATAGTTCTGTCAACATCAGGGACATCAGAGTTAGCCATGCAGTTACACTTGTGTCACACATACTGGCCGTGTATACCAAAGATTTCCAAGTCAGTGTAGCAAATTTACAGCCTATTTTCATGCACGGGATTTGCATCGCAGCACTTTAGGTGCCAGAATGTTTTCCGCATGCCTGGTCGGAAATCGATTAGTTGAATTGCTGTAGCAAATAACGTATTTTAGATACAGCATCCATATGTAAATGTATCTGTCATATCTTCTATGAGGCATCAGCCAATTCAGTTCGATCCAATAGAGGGATAGCACACGGTCCTCAAATGCTCCTAATTTCAACTTTCTAATACCTTGCGTGTGGTTCTTCAGGTGCTGAGTTAAGTTACAAATCGGTGGTTACACAACCGTACAGAGTCCACAGATACAAATTGACCTGCTTTCCGATCGAGATCTACAGACCAAAGCATTGACAAATACTTTTTTATGAGAGGAAAAAGTATAAACGATTTGCAAGGCATGCAGAGATAAATATCCAAGTTTCAGATGTTAACGAACTTGCAAGATACGGCAGAAGAGCGTTATAAAATGAGTTATACTTGCGTGAACAGGGAACAAACGAAGAAGTACAGCAGTTATAGGTAACATGTGATAAGTAGAGCGCATGCGCTCATATGACAGCTCATTTTAGCAGCGCCACCAGTGGATCTTTAAAGTTTGTAACTTGTGACAATAGTCCTGTTTACTTAGATAATTTTTTTACTGATGTATCCGGAGATAGTCACGTATGTGAAAACACACATGCACACTCGTCAGTAAAATTAATACAATAATTCAGGAGAGTATGATAAAACACAGGCTATAGTATTCGTAATTTTGAACTGAACAACAGATGTCGCTATTGCGTGTTTATTATCCATGGAAGGATGGCCTTAGTACATGAATGGTTCTCAAAGTACCGACATTACAAGTAATCCCTTCCTGGCGCCCATGTCAAGCATCCGAGCCATAGCCGCTGGTCTCTCACTGATAGCCGTGGCAAGGAGTATGAGCGGCGCAGCTGGATCTTCTGAGGGTCCGGGGCTGTGTCTAGCTGGAGCTAGTGGCTCACGCACGGGTAGCCCTCCTCGTTTGATTCGGCTGGCTGATGTTCCAGGGTATGAGCCGCACCGAGTGAACGACATGCTGCTGCTCTGTCCGACTGAAGCCCAGAGCCGGCATGGCTCTGACACAGAGGCCGCCGAGGAAGGGAGTCAGCACGTAGTGTTTTTCCCTGGAGATATTCAGGTTAGAGACCCGCCGTCGACTTAGCATCTCACTGCCAGCAATACCTAGCACATCACATCTATGCAGCGATGGCTTTTAAAAATATTGAGTGAGTTAGCTCTGTGTATAACTAGCTAACTAGTTGCTGTGTCGATTATGTAGCAGCAAAACGGCTCGCTTGCTTGATTATCGCATAATTAGCCTCCCCCGACTGACGACGCCCGATGCTGCTGCTTTTATTTGATGTAATTCACTTTTTGGCTGTCTAACATTAGCAATTTAACAATTTACTAAATTTATTTAGCCAGTTGTTGAATATTCCATGTAAGCTAAGAAGTTAGCTGTTTATGATTACTTAAAAAACAATACTGCACAATTTGCGTTGACAGTAACCTAGCCTACTCACCTGTTGGCAGATAAGTTAGATTAACAGTCTATGCAGAAGTGCTGGTTTAAATAGCTACAATCCAGGCACAAGTCTCCTCTGTCAAAAAAAAACAATTCATTTTCCAAAACATTTGTTTGTGTGTAGCCTATTATTATTATTACCGTTATTATCATTATTGCTGTTGTTGTAAGCTATTTTAAACACCAAAAGAAACAATCCCAACTACAGGTAATAGAACAAACTAATAGTTCTGTACACAGAATCAAATTTATCCATCACCATATTGGGGTTTAAGTGTCCATAACAGTAAAGAACTTGTAATACAAGAAAATGGGCCACAAACTATAGCCATTAATGGAAGGTTCAAAGCATAGGGAAGTAAACAACGGGTTTACCGTTACATCCAACGATCTTAAAAGCTTAGCCCCTGAACAGGGAGGATGGTGATTAACATTAATTGTGGAGTACCCAGAACTATTTTTGGCAGCTAAAGGTGGCGGGACTGCAGCTACATGGTTTCTGCCACGACGCCGCGCATTGATGTAGAGAGAAACGGTCAAAAGGGGTTTCTATTGGACAGGGCCGAGCCGGGGTGGTGCGTAGTCATCGGGGTGTTAGTATTCCCGGAGGGTCTTGATATTCCCAGGGGATGTTAGTATTTCAGGGATGCTGTGACTGAGGGGCCTTGTGGTGGCCCCTGACCCGAGACCCAATGAATGGGCACATTGTCCCTCATCCCAGCCCTGAAAACTGGGGACACATTACTGAATACCAAAAGGATCTGGATGCAGGGCTCGCTATGTCTTGGCCACACATAGCTCTTGGAAGAGGTGAATTTCTGTTACATTCTAAATATGTAATAGAATCTGCATTTTTTCACTTTTATTTGCAATGCATTCTTCTTTTGATGGTGCATTGTAAAAATTCAGGTTTTAAGTACATATTGCTTTACATATGCTGACTGCATGATGTAGCTCGAAACATAAAAGCAATTTAGCTCCTCTCTTCTCTTCACAGTGCATTTATCGGACAGTGAGATTATGTATTTTAGTCAAGCACCATGTACACACACATATTTAAGTTACAAACTTATATGGATGCTTACATGAGTGTATTAAAGTACTTTCTGGAAGTACCCAAGCTGGGGTTGCAGTGTAGGAGAATTGCAAGGCCAGGAAAATCTGAAATGACACATTTTGAACTTTATGATGAGGTGCTATGTAAATACAGATTTATTTCTTCTTGTTATTCTTATAATTAATGTGTTGGCATTCAGATGATTAATGCAATTATACAAATGTCAAATGTACCAATTCTCTTTATATAAATTGTATGACACATTTGGGTAACACTGTACGTGTTTTGTAATAGTCATCATTTATGTTCTTATTTGTTGAAAATAAGTTAATGCCTAGATTGTGTTCCTGAAATAGCGTGCTTCTCTGTGTATAACATTGCTGGGCTCTTCTCTTCATATTTTGTCATTTCAGGTCATGACCTGGTTAATTCTATTTTTGGCCTGAGTCTGTCCAGTTATGAAGACTCAGTTGTATTTGCATTCCTTGTCCATGTTCTGAGATTGTTGAGGCACTCTGTTAGGGTTAGTTAGATATATGTGATATGAAGAAATAAACAAGTTTAATGAACTTGAGTCAGGGAACTGAGACCTTTATTTTTGTCCTCACTCCTTTTCTCCTAACCATTCTCTCTCTCTCTCTCTCTCTCTCTCTCTCTCACACACACACACACACACACACACACACACACACACACACACTCATACCCACCCCTCTCTCCCTATCTCTGCAGAACTTCCAGGAGGAGATGATCTTGCAGGCAGAAGGTGCCCAGTGGCAGTGCTGGAGCCTTGAGAGGGTGGCCCTGATCCTGGGCCGCAGGTTCCCTAGTCGACACATATGGGTGGTTCGGGCCTCCCGGATGTACCTGCACAAGTTCAGCTGTTACCACAACTTTGTGGAGAGTAACCTGTTTGGGGCACCTGAGCACTCACCCGACTATGGAGCGTTCCGCCACTTGAGGGCGCTACTACGCCATGGAATGGAGCAGGCTGGCCTGCTGCCCCCTGCCACCATGTTTCCCCCGCTGGGCTTCTCCCTGGCCCTGGTGGGCTTCAGCAAGGGCTGTGTGGTGCTCAACCAGATGGTGTACGAGATGGCAGGGGCCCAGGAAGACCCAGAGCTGGCACCTTTCCTGGGGAGCTTGAAAGACATGTACTGGCTGGATGGTGGGCACCCCGGGGGCAGCGAGACCTGGGTGACAGACCGGCGGGCACTGCAGGAGCTGGTGGCCAGTGGCATTGCGCTACACGCCCATGTGACACCCTATGAGGTGCGTGACCCCATGCGTGCTTGGGTGGGCCGTGAGCACCGCCGATTTGTACGGACCCTAGAGGAGCTGGGAGCGCACCTCACCAACACCCTGCACTTTGAGGATGAACCTGCCTCCATCGATAACCACTTCCGAGTCATCCAGGAGTTCTAAGTTCCCCCTCCAAAACAGTTAGCTCAATGTTCAGACAAGGTGAAACACCCTCTTCATTGCAGGGAATAGAGTTGGTTTCTTGAGTCTTAAGTGCATTTCAAATCCAGAAACTGCTTCTTTCTGGAGTATTAATATTGGAATACCGGCCTTAGTATCCAAGCAAAATAAAATCTGTTCTGTTTGGGGGTTGAGGTGGAGCCAAATTTGTGGGCTGTTCTATATAAGGTGAAAAGTTTGATCAACAATCTGAGTGAGGATGGGGCGCAGATTGATTCAAAAACCCAACCCTAATCTTTCCTCTACTCAGCCAATCAAGGCTAATTCATTACTGACTTTTCAGATAGCTTCAAGAGTGAGCTGCAGTTCCTTGTGTCCTGCTCATATTCCAACTTTCCATTATGTCATCATTGGTCTTCCATACGTGTTCAACAAGGAAATTAAAAAGGACATTAATCTGTTAGGCCTTGCTTAAACATTAAAAGGGGCTGTTTCTAATAGCCTCCTCATAGTCTCTAGTTGTCACATCACAGGGTGGGCGTCAAAACCTGAGCCACTCTGGAGCGCACCTCTTTTGAGCCAAGGCCCCTCAGCATTCCTGCCCCCTCCCAATGACCAGACTCTTGAATGTAAAAGCAGGTTTCACCCTGACTGTAGCCAAGTCGACTCATTCTGCATTCAAGACCAGACCACTGTGGCAGCACATACACACATGCGTACAGTTACACTTTAATGCCCAGAGTAAACATATTGCCACACACACACAGAGTACCATGTTTGCTATGATTATCATTTTCAGTAGCTAAATGAGACTTCCCTTTGATATGCAAAGCTTACTGTTTACATATGTCATTTATATGGCTGAACATTTGCATGAAGTAATATGGATGAAGTACCCTGTTAAAAGCCTACAGCAGGAGCATTTTATCTGTCCTATTCTGACTCCTGGCCTCCACACCACCCTGCCCCTCAGCAGGGGCTGCAGCTCACAGCCGCACAGGGCTGTCTGGACCTCAAACTCAAAGAAAAAAGAACTGAACTTCTGGCACTTTGTTTCTCCTTTTTTTTTTTTCTTTTGCAAAATTTTATTTATATTATGCACTTGCTTTGCTTTGTCTGTTGAAACCCTCTACACCATGTTCCCATGTCAGGGAAAAATCCTGGTTGTAGTTTGAACTGCTATGGTCGGCATTTGATTCTGGGCCATATGTGGACTCGTGTTTTAAGATGAATGAATCTTTAAGGAACCCCATGTTCATTTTTGTATTGATTCTTTTTGCCATTTTTGAATTTTCTCTGTCTGTCTTGTAGTGCAGCAGATACAAAAAAAGCAAAAGTCTTTTTCTTAGTAATCTGTTTTGTGTTGGAGGTTAAAATGTTAAGCACAAGCTTGTTAAGCATAAATGTCATACTCAGTAAGTGTGATTAAGTACAGTGTCCTTGATTGCTCACTTCCTGAGTACAGGTGTTGCAGAGGACATGCAATGAATGTAATATTTTGCTTCATGCCCATTCCATTATTGAGACAGAAATTGCTCTTGTAGACTGTTCAGCGATTGCACTTACCCAATATAAGCTAAATTCCTAAAAAAAATAATTATGTTCTTAAAGTATAACATAGCTGAACTTTTAATGGTCCGACCATTTTATTTGATGTGCTGTGTTTTGGTTTCACAGTCCCATTTCAGAAGGCATTTCATGTGCATGCTTTTTTATGAGGGGTAGATTGTGATCTTTTTTTTTTGTTTTGAAAGGGTTGGAATCTAGTTATTTCTGTTGCAGACCAATTGGAAAGGAGTGCAAGTGATCCCAAAAGAATTTTGTAATATGGTAGTAATCATATATTACTATGTGTCATAGATTATAGAAAGGAAGTGTAATATGAGATCATCAGTATTCAATATTGATGTCAATTATCAATGCCCACATCATTAAAATCCTTTAGAAATAACTCCCATTCTGAAACCCAGCTGCCAAAGTCTGTTGAGCTGCAACAAACTGTGTAATTCAACTGCTTTCATCCCTAGGAGAGCACAAGTAGAGTTTTGAGTTTTCACATGGAGTACAGTAATGCCACTATAACACAATGATTTTAACAGCTATTTGACAGACATTCACAGCTGTGGGTCTTAAAGTATTTGATGCAAATTCAAATTCTCCCCCCCTCTCATTTCCTTTCCTGTTTTTAGAGGAGACCTGTGCATTTGTGTAGAAAGTCAACCTGTAGAACAATGAATGGAATAAATGCTCATGACTAAACATGCCTGTCTGAATGTGGTATGAGATTCTTATCTGATGTCTCAGAACCAAATTATACAATTGCACATGGTTGCTGCTTTAGAATGTCATCTTAAAATAACAAAATACAATATGTGCTTTTAGTGCTTTTTTCTAAGAAGATCTTTGAGGGTCTTCTATTGTCATATACATACACATATACAATATGTTTGTGTATGTGACAATCATATACATATACAATATCACAAAATATATTCTTTCTGTCATGTTGTGCAGGAGAGTACCTGCATCACCTGCAGATCCCATGAAAACCCCTCCTCTTCTAGATGTAATATGATCCCGCTACATATTCACAGCACAAAGGACAAAAGGACACTGATTGACTGCATTAACGAAAACAGGGTGTGACCAAGAAACAAGGAATATTACTGCTGAGGAATGACATTATTCCCTTGGTGTGCTCAGGACAGGTGAGGTATAATAGAGTAGGGGAGGGCTTTGGGGAGGGATGCATTCCTTAGTGGTGAGGTTATGCGGTGAGTCACTTGGGCCAGGGTTTAATACTGTAGGTGGGTGAGATGCAGTCATTTCTCACAGTGGTGACAGGGAATTGAGAACTTCTAAGGAGCTGTATACCAGTTTGGAGGAGTCTCATAGAACCGAAAAATAATATGTACTGATAAAATTCTCGTAATGACTGACCTCAATGATAGGGACAATGCAAGTGCCAATCTTTTGAAAATAAAATATTACAGGAAAAAGACCACAAGCCAGCACACATACAATTTAAGAACCTTAGATGGCTCACTGAAATTTGCCTAACAACCACCAGAATGCTGCCAGATCTGCCTGCAGGAGAGGAAGTGACCCGAGGAAATGAGTAAAGGGACGAGTCAAACCTGACCTGTGACTCACAAGTGTTATTCACTTCCTTCCTCCCTTGCCAAGTTTGCACTCAGCATGGGACAGCTGAGCAAGATGTCCAGTTAATGGGAAAGCAGTTCTCTTATCCAGAGCCAAACCCTGAGCTGGTATTTGTTAGCAGGCCTCATTCAACATGGGGTTAATAAATAGGGTTTGGTCAGGTTGTGACACAGCCACACATTGGTGTTGAGCTGGAAGTAAACTAGCCCTGTAAACACAGAACTGAACCGTTTTATCAGCTTTAGTTTGATGGGTTGTTTGTTAAGAACAAGGCTGTTATATTCCAGGTCGAAATCACCTCCAGTATATCTTCCACTGTGCAATAAAAGCCTTCATTAGTGATTCATATGTGAATACAGTATTACAGAGATTACGTTTTACTTGCATGCTCACTTGTTTGACGGTGTAGTGAACAAATTCGTTAGCGTTCAGCTAATCAGATCTGTCTATATTGTGAACGCATTCCTCTTTTGCAGTGATGAGCTGGGGACTCAAAATGGATGAGGAATATGAAGGTTTGTGTTGCCAATAAGTATGTTATTAGTATATGTACATACAGAGGTAGACAAATGGAAACACATATCAATATACGATTATCAAGTACTTATTAAGGAGTAATACGACATTTCGCTCTCAGAGGAACTTCAGTTCAGTTCTATCATGCAATTTATAAACTGTGTGCAGTGGGATTTTGGACAATTCACCGAGAGGGAAAGCCTCAAGGTGGGTATTTCAGAAAGGTGGTATAACACCCTGAATTTGAACATGAACTCTGGGTTGAACAAACCTGTGGTAACATACCCCGAGTTTTCTGTTCTAGAAAAGCCGATTAGAGTTAGTTCAACTGACTCTGACTAAATTGAACCTGATTGAAGCGCGTTCACGGTGAAAGTAATGTCATCATCAATGGAGCGCAGATAACAGGATGCACCATGGCAAGGAGTCATACAAATCTGAGATTCATACAAGTATTCGGTTTGCCACATTTTCACTCAAAAAATATTAATGTCTTATTATGCGGAAAACAACTTTATATTTCGGTAAAAAGTAACAATTTAAAATAATCTGTCTTTATTTTATACTTGACTGCAGAGAGGTGGTGGTTTAATTGGAGAACACCCCTTTTTTGGGGTGACCCTAGAAGTCATGGCCACTTAGCTTCAAAACATTTGTAATAGTGTGGGCAGCATCACATATCATCTTCAAAATGCAAAAGAGTGATAGTAATAGTAACAAAAAAATTATAAATTTTGAAGAAAAACTGTAAGGTTTGAAAGGATAATAACCGGGGAACGATACAATTTCTTATCGGTGTCTAATCACGACATAAAGATTAAGAATTATTTGAGCTTCACTGTCGACAGGATCACCAAGAAAAGGGCGCACCATGTCCGACAACTATCTCCTAAACTGTGCAGGTTCGACAGGCGTTCTGATGAGTAATTCGTTTAGTTGAAGTAGCTTTAGAGCATAAATTGCCATTGTAACTGACCTCGAGTTAGTCTGAATTGCTTTTTGAAACCAAAAACCCCAGATTTCCGTTAACTCTGAATTAATTTTTTTTTTTTTTTTTGCTTAACCTGCTTTCTGAAACACCACCCAGTTCTTTTCCGGAAGTAAAAAAAAAAAAATAATGATCTATGGGCAGAGAGGACTCCAGACCTCCCCGAAACGGTCAAATCATGTACGTGGTGATTGTAGAGGCCATGGACGCTGTTTGACTTTGAGTAGTTTCACGAACACAAGGCTGATTTTGTTAAGGAGTATGTGTTGAGGTACTGTCTTGCAATATGGACATATCGTGAGCGTCTTTTAAAATGGCTACACATCCCTTGGCTGTTGTGAGAGCACACAGGGCATCAACCAATGTGTTTGGCATACTTTTTGACACTGACAACCATGCCACATTAAATAATTATGCGGTTTTTGTGACCAATGTACCTGCAATTCTCTATTGTAAATCAAATCTTTTGATATTGCAAACTGGCATTCAAATGAACATGATATACCTGTGTAGGTTTCTTTTGTAGTTCTGATTATGTACTTAAAAGTTATTTTTCACAAAATTTTTTTGTTCATTTGTCCACCACCTTTTTATGTCTGCCAAAAACGTTTGAGGCAGTGGCTGACAAAGTTGTGAATGTAAGCCAGTGACAAGACAGAAATAAAGTGACAGAGGATGAGCCTGACAGGATTCCTGAAGGTGCCCATCCCATAATTATCAGCATTGGCCACCTCAGCAGGCTGGTGGAACAGCAGCTGAAAGGAAAGTAAAATCTCATACATTCCTCAACTATCAAACATTCCTACCAGCCAAGTAAACTACCATTTGGAACAAAGACCACACATTTCCCAAAAGCAGGGTTTTTTTTTTTCATCTTTAATTATCATTTTTTTTCTTCCAATAACATTGCTGTTCATGACTACATTTTCAAATTTTCCCTTGAAATATTTGCATTCAGACCCATCTAAAACCTATCAATCTGTTATAAATCAGGAATATAAAACCATTAAAAAACTTTCTATAAAATACAAAATAAATATATATTTCTTCTCAACATTATTTTCTCTGTTGTTTCTAATTTACAGAAAGTATGTACCAGTGTCTCCAGTCTTGTAGCAAATGAAAATTTTGGAAATATGGAGGGAGATGAGAAAACATTTCACCATTGCAGCATGACTATGTATATCTCTGGTCTACCTCACAGGAATTCCAGCTTTGTACTACGTTCCACATCACTTAACAAACAAACCTGCTCAACAGCCTGTTCTGTTGTCACCTCACATAGAGAAATTCCTTCTAAACACCCGGTTACACTGTCACTGCACAAACATTCCATCTGTTCCACTTTTACTTCACTGAACAACATTCAATCTCTACAGCCTGTTCCACCCAGAATCACAGATTATGTAGAGTTTGACAAACCTGTGTCATACTGAAAACGATAAGGGGCTGCATTTTGTCTTGCCTCGGATAGGGTGATGACTGGCTCAGCAGGATTGGAGAAGCGTTGTAGCACAATAATGAAACCTGTTAGAAGTCAATGGGATGTCATATTGAGACTGAAGTTCCAAAATTATAAATGAAATGTTCTAAAACTAAAATGTTCTAATTTTTTTAATAATAAAAAGCTTAACAACAGTGTAATTAATTTTCAGACAATCCACTGTCTCAGTATGGCACCCTCTACATAGGTTTGTAAAACTGTACATATGCTATGACACTGGCTACACATCATATAAATACACCTTTTATATGCCCTTTTCTACTGTCACTTGACAAAAATTTAAACTCATGTGCATCCACCTGGTCCAGCAGAACAGTTGCCGCTTTCTCAGTAGGTCCCTTTGCCAGTCCTATGAGGCTGTGGTTTGTGTGTACCAGCCAGTGACATAACCAAGAAGCCCTGTAGTCCCAACAAAAACCATGTGTCCTCTCACATCTCCACAAACAAAGAGTAGGATTCAGAGGCTGAAAATGGCCTCGCAACACAACTGTCCTGATCCCTGATGCACTCACCGCCCCGCACCCCTCCCCACACCCAGCCAGGCCACCCTCTCTAATTCCTCTGTTATCTCCTACTCCAATACCTTCACACATACAGAACCTTTTCGGAACCTTCTACTCAACTTAACTCTGCTCTTTCCTCCCCTCCCCTCAATGCTTTGCTCTTTGTCTACACTCTACCACACATTCATTTGCTTTCATCAAAACAAAACAACAAAAAAAATCACATTCACTTTCTTATTCTTCTCCCTGCTTCATGAGTGACACAGCCAGTTCCGGCCAAACTGTAGGGATGCTGCTGCCTCCCTCCCTCCACTCAGTTTCATATTCCCTCTCTATCCAGCCCAGGCTAAAATACTCTAAATTAAGCACTTCAAGTCTCCTCTCTTCCTTTCATTTCACCACACTATTGAAAGTTCCTTCCTTCTCCATATTTAAAGCATACATACAACAGTGCTGTTCCTGAAAACCTAAAAACAGATTAAGATGTTAAGCTGAACTGAGCTTCAAAAGACCAGAATTTCATTTAGACTAAAAATCCAAGAGTAGTCCCTGGCCTGATACAAGTGACATGGCATCAAACTCCATTCCATAACAATTTGGCACAGATATATAAAACATTTTTTGCTGGTAGTCTGTACTTTTGTTTGGCTGGCAAAATTCTGTTTCTCAAATCTCATGCACCGCTGGTGAGCTGGTGTGGATTTGAAGAAAAATAAAGGAGGATTTCTCCAAGACTTAGTTCAAGCATCAATTAGAAAAACTCATTGCCCATGATGGACTGGTAAACACTGGTACAACACTTGAGAAAGAGCAGGTGGTATTAATCACACACATACGGTACAGATATACAGGCCTACAGCAGTGGCCGGTCATATGACTTGTGCAGTCTGAGTTCACCTGAGGTCAGGGCGGGGATTGGAATGTGCATATTGGTATTTTATTTATTTTTACAGAGGCTCAACCCTGTTGAAGGAGAGATAGGTGTCAGGGCAAAAGAAAGGAGGCAATCCCCTGAAGAGTCCCCTTCCAGTCAACTGTCCCACCACCCTCCTTCCCCAGTCCCAGCACACAATTTCTCCTTGAAATATATGAGGAGCACCTATCCTGTGAGAGCAGTAAAACAGCATATTATGAACATGACTGAGAATCAAACCACTATAGCATGTAAGAATATGTGAGAATGATGAGTTAACTTTTGGTGTCCTTTTTATCAGATAATCCCCCTTCACAGAGTTCCAAGACTCTTAAACACATTGAAACACATTACCAGACGTTTCACTGCATAAGAGCATTCAGACATAAGCATAAGCTTAATATAAGCTAGGTGAAATTGTGGAGAGGTGTACCTAAAGTGCTTTCAGCCCTTTCATTAAAAGTTAGCAATATCAACTGTAAGAGGAACTTGCATAACAATACAGAAAAGACAAACAGAGCAAAACAAATTTGCAATTTGGGTGTGGTGCATTAAGTGAAACAGCATATATTTCCTAGATCACCAAAGCCTCACATTTTTCTGTGTGTTGCAGGAAATTTGCTGTAAATATCATGCTTGCTGCTTGCCATTTGCAGGTAGGGTGCTTCTGCATGCAGTTTAGCTGATGAGAAACAGAAAACTAGTTTGGTCTTGTGTAACTGAAAACACAAAAAAAGTTCAAACAATCTGTACTCTGGGCATATAGTCAAGATCGCAGAACCAGGGTGGAGCTGGCAGTTCACAGACATGTTTTCCTAAATGTGATGTCTCTGTAAGGCTTGCCACTGTATTCAACTATGCCCCACAGTAGAGTTCAGAGTTAATTCCCATTTCAGAGTAAGCGTTGTCCAACTGCAGTGACTTTTTGGACAACACATTTCTATTTAAAACTGGAAAAACCTGAGGCTATGAGAACCTTCAAGCTAAAGAACTTTGTCTCAGTTTAGTTTATCGCACCCCCCCCCCCTTTAGGTGTAATGACTGAACAGTCAGCAGACTGCATAGCAAAAAGAAGTGGTGGCTGGTCTTATGCTTTGGAGGGCACATGTTTATGTGAGCCATCTTACACCACATTTTGCAGTGATGGGACAAAATAATTGCCACTGGGCCTTCCAAACTAGGGAATTGAAAAGAATTGAAAGTTGGTTCAAAAATAAATAAATAAATAAATAAATTGGACACTCTAAACATGTGATCAAAACACTCCCTGCAGGCACTGGGGCACAAAATGACTTATTCAGCTAAAACAGGTACTGGAAATGTTCAACCAGCCAGGACATTCCAAAACACAGGGGATTTTGTACAGGTGTAGATAAGGGATGTTAATGACGGCAGAAGGATTGCTCACCTTTTGCCCCCACTACCACATTCAAATAGTAAAACGTCTTATTCTCTGACTGCCAGAGGGATTAGCACAATTGTATGAAGCATCTCGGACTGAAGTGCTGAAACTCCATTCAAATGTATATACAAGGCAGAAAAAAGGATGTTAAAGCTGGATATGCTTAATTTTATAATTCTGGTCCTGCTGGGGGCACTACCCTGAGAAAAGTGCTGAACCACCTTGGGGTGAAGGAGGGGGCACAATTAGAGAGGCAACTGACCTGGAAGAAAAGCCTCTCTGATATTGACATGGTGCACTAAAGACAGACAAAATAAATGATCTGGCAGGGGACTGACAATGTGAGATTCAGCTGAACAGTCATAAGCATCACACCACAAGGTTCCCTATCCCTACTCTATCGCCACCCACCTCCGGCTCCACTGAGCGGCCACCACTGGGTGGCTACACCTGCTGCTCTGGCCATTTAATCAGTGGCTGCCTGCACTCCCAATCCATGATCATATGCATTCCAGTTTTGGTCAGGAGACAAACCCGTACAGAGGAATGACAGCTCTAAGATACTGGCCTGATTTAATATATGGCACATCTATTTAAAACACAATAATATTACTATTAAAACAAAAGATAAATGCACTTTTAGAACACAAACAATTTAAAGGATCATGTAATCAGACATACTTCAGGCATGTATAACATGAATGCATAGCTCTTCCAAACAGGAGTGGTTAAGAAACGGCTGAAAATACTGTGACTAAACTGATTTCATGGTAAGGCCTAATCTCCTATGAGGGCTTCAATAGGAGCTCCCCCACTTTTTACCATTACCAGGGACAGGGGTGGGGGGTTGCAAAATTAAATTAGGTAAAATTTAAAGACAATACATTGTGCTTATTGGAAGCTCAACTTGGACCCTCTAGGTTGGCAATATTTATGTCAAATGTTGCTGAGATCAAGAAATGAAGGAAAAGTAAGGAAAATGCTACACTCGAGCAGGCCGGAAACTACGCTCATGGGGCTGGAAACTGGAGACAGATTGATCAGTGCTGCATATCATTCTACAGCCAGATGAATTCACAGGTTGGGCATGATGCTCCAAGTAAGTGATCTAAAAAAGTTGGGGTATGTGACAGTGGGAGGAGTTACAACTAGCTCCACCCAGTGGGCAGGCTTGAGCAAGGTTTTCCCACTCCCCAAAACAAATTGACCAAAGTTGTGTAAGGCCTTTGGCAAAAAGAGTTTCAGATTACTTATTTTTTTCTTTTCTCAATACTTTTGGCCTTCAATTTCATTAATAAAAAAATTCAATCAACACCAAAATAACAAATATTTCGAACAAAAATCAGCAAAGGCCAATTCAAAAACACATAAAAGACGCTTACCTTGAACCAATGCACAATTCATACATACACAAGAAAGCTAAATAAACTTGAAATTTCTAACACAGATAATGATTCCTTTGACATTAAAAAAGACAATGTACCAGTGAAGACACTGTGAATCTTTGGTTTACCTGAAACAACAACCTTCACAGACATGCAAGAGAAGAAGTGCTGTCAGAGGGCATGTATGAATCTCCACCTCCGCCTGGAAGGACAGATACACAAGACAGGCAGACAAGGCACAGGACTCTTCATCCCAGCATCCCTTCCAATACTTGATTTGTAAAGTCTGAAGTAAGGTGGGGCAGGGTGTCATTTTTACTGCTCACAGGCAGCCCTCGCCCACTGCCTCCTCCAGTCGCACTCTCTTTGCATACGGAGAGTCCAGGAAGTTCTCCTTGTCCTCGCAGTCCTCCGGCGGGACGGCCCATTTGCCCATGCTTCTCTCCCGGGGGGGCCGGAGGATGGAGGATTCGCTCTCTGGACCAAGGTGCCACAGCCAAGGGTGTGAGAGGCACTCTGCTGCGCTGGGACGGTCCCTGTGTGGATCATGACCGAGAAGCAACTTAACTACTCCATTATACATATCACCACCCATTGTCTGTCATTACAAAGAGGAGAAAACTCAAGGAAACTCATTTTTTTCATTTTATACTGGTGACTTTGTGACTGAGCAACCAGGCTTAGCAACAATTAACCCAAAACTGCCATTTTGCTGACTAACTTATTTAGTGACTGGCCTCTTTTTCAGTAGAGAGAAAATCATATAATCATTCTGTATTGTTGGTTGAACAAATAATTAATTAGTCTGGCTGACATATTGCTAAAACGAAAAATTGCTAAAACAAATTGCTTTTAAAATGTAAAAATGTGACACATTTCTTCAAAGAATACTGGACTCTTCAAAGAATACTGGACTCATAAAATTACATATGGAAATAGGCTACCCTGGCATGTATTATTACATTGGAATGACTCTTTGTAACAAACACAAGAAAAAAAATGTATATTCTTCATTACAATTTTTCACTGATACCTTTAGTTTCCTTTAGGCTCATGCGTAGAAAAACATCTGTAATACATCTGCTACTTCAAAGGAAAAATTTCTTAATGATTAATTGTTTTCTTCATTAAGAGCAGGTGACTTTTTTTGCTACATTTTAAGATTAACAATTCAGTCACAAGCATTACAATTAGATTGATTATCTGTTCCATTTTAAAATTGTCATGAATATCAGTTCATCTTCATCTATAGCAGGGAGCTGGAGAATCAGCTGGGTTATGTTTCCCAGACTATGGTAGCCAACTGCCTGGTCTGGTCTGACAGGCCCACGGTGCCGCGTGGCTGTGGTTGCGGTCACAGTTGCACTGAGCATTCCATCCTCTAATTACAGTCTCAACAGAACCGTTCAAAACCACTCTTTCCAGTCTGGAGAGTCAGAGCAGGAAAATCCCTCTGTGACAAAGACTGGAAACTATGAAGCGCTGAGAGAGCACTATCACCCGTGTGATTAGCCCTGTGAACACCCTTACCCTGGGCAACTCGCAAAACAGTACCTGCACATTATGACTCATTCACACTGCAGGATATTCACCATACTTCTATGACGGACTCTTAACAACTGCAACATCTCTTATAGGTCTAGTAAAGGAAAGACAAAAATGAATGTACCCTTTAGATGTAATAAACTAGATACTGATAAAATCACATTGCTGCATTGAGATTAACAGGTATGCTGCTGGAAGAGGTGGAGGAATGAGCAAACTCCACTGCTCCTCCCATTGGACTTCTGTCAGCCTTCTTTTTCCCTCCTTTCAGCCTAGAGAGCCAACAGGAACTAAATATGTTCCCCATATGAGCTGGTGTTGTACCATAGAGCAAAGCCCTTCATCTGCATTACTGTAGTGAACTCTGTGATATAAATTGACAAGAACCATATAAAAATGTGAAGCTATGTCAGTCGTCCTGGATACGAGTTGCTGTTAGGCAGATAAATACTGTGATGTAGTGCGACGGTGAGCTCAATAACAGGGAATCTGGGAGTGTCACCCACTCAGCAGTAACAACAGCAATCCTAAGAGCTTCTTACATAAGCATGCTGTGGTCTGACAATTCCCCTTAGACATGTCTGTATCTGTTTTTTGCTTGCGTATTTTTCGTGGCCAGAATCTGAAAGTGTGTAAACTTGCAATGAGATGCACTGGTACATGGCAAGCAATGCTGTGAGCTGCACAGGGACAGTGGGAGATGCACAGGGCCACTGTGACTGGGACACAGGCAGGGACACTGCACTTACTCGGGTGCCTTGACCAGCAGCTTCTGGATGAAGTCGACAGCCAGCTCCGACACCTGGGAGAAGGCGTCCCTGCAGTAGTCCACGTTGACTTGGGACACATTCAGGAAGGTCTCCTGCTTGTCTTCCCCCAGGAAGGGTGACTCCCCAGCCACCAGCATATATGCAATCACTCCCACACTCCTACAGTGATACACACACAAGTGCCTCTTTGTTTATTTTATTTTGAATTTGTCTATCTTTTCTTTCCCTTGGGGGAGGTTGGGTGGGGTGGAACATCTG
The DNA here is from genome assembly GCA_022829145.1 of Albula goreensis. Classification (NCBI taxonomy): domain Eukaryota; kingdom Metazoa; phylum Chordata; class Actinopteri; order Albuliformes; family Albulidae; genus Albula; species Albula goreensis. The sequence goes on from CM040745.1 coordinate 18,379,799, forward strand.
AGGATTTGGGTAAGGGTTGTGGATATTGTTGTATGACTAAAAATTTAAAATCAATGCCCTCTTTTTATTTTACGACCAATTGATTTTGTATTATTATCTGACCATTAACTGTATTACTTTTATATACTGGTATAGTCATATACATATTTCTTTGACAAGGAAAAGAAATAGAAATTAAGTGAGTATGCTATACAAGATGTATGTTCTCCCTGGCATGTACTTTTACAGCATAATAGCTCAACGGGTTTGTTTGAAAGGGGCATCACCTCTGGGGGAGAACTCACCATAGATCTGTGGCTGTGGTGATAGGCTCATAGTTCAGAATCTCTGGTGCTATAAGAGAAAAGACAAGACATTACCCACAGGACATGGCAACAGCATCATAAAGCAATAGATTATGCAATGCACTCCCACTTCCTGCTCTGCCACTCAGTTCCTCTTTCTCCGAAGGGGAGAACACAAGTAAGGAACAAGGGCTTGAGAAAGTTCAGTGCTGATGCCACAAACACAGCAATACTGATCTGCATCAATACTGACAATCATTTATGACTGTCAGAGATGCAAGCACTATTCTGTTAGAATTGCCACATCTTAGATCTTACAACCAAGTTATTTTTTTCCAGTAAGAATACTATATACACTAATTCAACCCAGGACTTAATGAGCTCACCCTGTTCACAACTGCCCCTGTGGCCTGAGAGGACCAGTTGAGACCATAGAGAGGAGAGTGTGGAATTTCACACAGTCAGACAACGCTAGCAGGAATGTAGCATAATGCCTAGGGAATTGGACTTGATGAACTCAGAGGTTACAGGTTTCATTCCCAGTTCTCTGGTGGGATCCTGCTGAAGTATCCTTGAGCAAGATACCAAGCCTTAACTTCTTAGGTAAAATATCCAGGTAAATTACAAAGAGGTATTTTAGTCACTAACCACCTACATGTGAGATTGGAGCAATGGAAGAGCAGGGGTGATGACTCTTACCCACATACTCAGGTGTGCCCAAAATCTCCCTCAGCTCTCCTGCAGTGCCCAGCTTGCGTGCCAGCCCAAAGTCCACCAGCTTTATGTCCCCAAGTGGAGACAGGCTGGTGAGGAGGATATTCTGGGGCTTTGAGAGAAGGGATAGTTAGAGACACTGTCATGAAAACGGTCAGTCTTCCTTGTCTCCTCTCCACCACTTGTAGTAACTCACTTCACAGAAAGTTTGCACAAAAACAGCAAGCAAGTGTGTTTAGGAGTGAAATGATGTATGTGAACACAAAGTAGAACCTTAGAGAGACTTTTGTCATTTTGACAGCTTTGCCACTCTGAAATGACAAATTGTTTAAAATTCTGAATTCTTCATTGATTCTTCACATGTGCATTTTATAGACAAACTCCAAGAAGTCTTGCGCTCCCTAAAACTGAAACAGAGCAAACTAAGTAGAAATGGCAAAAAGGCATAATGTGGGAGTGCATGTGAAAGGTGTTCAGAAGCCCACAGGAGTGTGTGTATGCGTACGATTTCATGTACAGTAGTGTAGAGGTCAAGGGAATACAAGAGTGTGTGTAATTATTTGTAGATGTATGATGAACAGAACACAGGTGTGTGCCTGTGTATCGCAATATGGTAAGGAGCACACAGGTGTGCGTTTACAAGCATGCAGAGGTGTGCACAACGGTGTATGGGTACAGTTTTGGAGAAGTGCTCAGGAGCACAGGGGCGTGTGTGTGTGGGTGTGTGTGTGTTTCATACAGGTGAGCAGACGCATGGAAGCTCACCTTAAGGTCCAGGTGCACCACGCCACTCTGGTGCAGGAGGTGAATGCCCTCTAGCATCTGGCGGATCAGACGGATGATCTGTCGCTCTGGTAATGGCTCATCTGAGACACAATGGTCAAATATCTCTCCCCCCGCCGCACTGAAACAAGAACATGCACACACAAAGACACAGACATGCACGCATGCAAGCGCGCGCGCACACACACACACACACACACACACACACACACACACACACACAGACACAGACACAGACACACACACAGACACACACACACACACACACAGACAGAAAGGAACACACACTGAGCCACATTTTCAAAACAATCATTTCAGCAACCCTGAAAAAGGGACGTCATCAGGAATGAAGGTTTCCTATTCAATCTCCACCAAAATCATAAAATTTCTAAACGTTACCAACTGTCTACATTCAGCACTGAGAAAGAAAAAGAGGTGGATTACAGGTCATGACACTGTGAAAATCAGAAATTCACAACACACTGTGAATAAATAATATTATTAAATATTATTTATTATATAAAAATAAAGCTCATTTTGAGTTTTAGCAAATATATGACTGCATTTTGTTGACAGTGGGTATGTAGTGATACGTGAGCCTCATTTACTGTTGACCCATAAACTTTATGGTAATTACTTTACATGGTAAACATGGCCGACTGCTATCTGACCCAATCAAAGCCAGAAAGGACAGAAAGTGGGATGACTGCACTCCTCAGATTAGAGACTGGTCCTGGTCATGGGGAATAATGCCATGAACACAGACCAGACATGGTAGGCAAGCCTGAAATGAGAGAAATTACATGTGGAGAGAGAACATTCTTGATGTTGGAAGGGATTGTGGGTCATGTCTTATCTTGTGCAGATCAATATGAGGAACAGAAAACCTATGAAGACACTGTTTGCCGAGTCAGTGATGTACCCACATCAAATTCTTTATCTCCAAACACATGCACGTTCATTGTCTCTGGTGAACTCAACTCTGGTTTCTGTCTGACTGGTTTGTGCCGAAGATTTTCCCACTGTTTGTGCATTTGAATTTGTATTTAATTTTCACACACAGCATTAAGTAAAGAAAGCAAGTGTCTGTAAGAGAATACATAATATTAACTTGACCTTTGCACCCCTTGCTCCTGGCCTTTTTCTTGCCTTCCGAAGTGAACATGTGGTAATACTTGGCAGGAACTGTGAGCAACATAGTCGAAGTGTTTAATTTGAAATTCACAACTCACACCCTTCTGGCCATGAGCCAACAATCCCATAATCCCACTGTGGTGCAGAGCCTCCACCTCTGATAGCTCTTTGTGCCCTTTGTAAGGGTGTGGTTTCTCTCTATATAGTGTATAATGTTTAGCCAATTGCCCTGAGCACAGATCAGCCTGCCCGCCAGATTTGACTTCCTGTGGAGGGTGGCCTGTTGTGACTGCTCCCTCACCAAGTCTTGCCCTGTGAGTTCCCAGGTGTCCCAGTGGCTTTGGCGTCATCCTGAGCCATGTTGACCATGCACTTAACTGTGCAAGTTTGCACGCAGAGCTGGGTTTATACCTGAGCCTCAAGCTGCTTGTCCTGCCTACTGCCAGCAGCAACCTGAAATCAGAACTCATCTACTGTGGTCTGGTAAATATAAGTCTTATGAGTCAAAACAGTAATTTAAATGTGACACAGTAATCAAAATGTAATCTTAAAATGTATCCATTAATGGCTGCACAGAATTATTAACTTGTGATGCATAGTATTTCATATATGGATTAATAAATTAGTGTGCACCAATCATGTGAAGTATAATTTAGTTTCTACAATAATCCACAGCATTTCATTGTCACCAGTTTTGCTTCCTGACCTAAAAATCTTCCTGTGGCAAATGCTGTTATTCAGAGCCACTTAGAATGCTTGCATTTCTACACCTTATCCATTTATACAGGCACATTCATGCTAAAGCAGTTCAGGTTAAGTGCCTCTTATGAGGCATTGCCCCACAAAGGAAGTGAATCAGGAACCTTTGGGCTTTGAGGCCTTTCTCAATCATGAGACCACACGGTCATTCTCAAGAAAATAAAGCTCTGCCTTCTGCTGGAGTAACTACATGCCCAAGTCAAGTACCCCTTCTCCATGACCGTTACCACAACCAATCAGGCAACCGCACACTCACCACAAGGTCAGTCACCCCAACGTGTGACACCCTGATCACAACAACCCCCGCTACCATGACTGCAGCCACCTCTGTGACCGTACTCCCACCCCAGACAGTGATGGTCCCATGACTCACTACTCCAGCAGGAGTACGATGTCGTGATCCGTCTCGAAGGCGGCATGTAGGTTGACCACCCGTGAGTTGTTTCGGGCAGCTTCCAGCACCGCCATCTCATGCACAATCTCCGCCCGGCAGTCCCGCCCACGCCGCCGCTTGCGCAGGAACTTGGCAGCAAACTCCTTCCCTGTGGCCTTCTCCACACACTTCTTCACCACTGCAAACTTTCCCCTGTGACAGAGAGGGAAGACAGTGGATGGAGAGTTAGAGAGATTTGCTATAAATCTCTTTACCATTGCACACTCATTCTGACAGACAGTGAGAGACAGGAAGCCATTTTTCTCATCCAGCACTTATCATTTTCATTTTTCTCATTATAATGAGTCAAATATATGGACACTGATTTCAGCAATGACTAAACCAGATACTGCTAGCCACTGAGAAAGACATTCGTGGTTGGCAAGTAAGCTTCATGTCTCAGCTGACAAATACTTGCTTCCATTAATTTTCAGCTGAGGCAAATGGTGGAACTGATGGGAAATGACTAATGGTGGCAAGTAAAAATGTGAGCCAATAAATGGCAATGTTTCCAGTCTTTATAAGTTATGTAGGCTAAAAGTGGGCAAATACGACCACCTGGGAGCCAGGAAGTGACCTGCTTTTATGCTCATACATGTGCACATATATTTAATGCGCAATTTTGTTTTTTTACCTGCCAGTGGACATGCACCAGTACAATGAAGACCTACACAATGATTGATCAGAGGAGATTAGACTCAGTATTGAGGACCATAGACCATAGATCTGGTTCACAGTAGGACCACATAATAAAATTGACTGACATCTTTTCAGCTCTTTGTGAAAAAGCTGTAAACTACCTCTTTCCTTCTCCTTTCTCAGTGTGAAATATTTAAACCTGTGGACCCGTTGAAGTTCAAGGGGCATGGCCCAGCACAGAGATGTCACCATGTGTACCCCATACCCAAGCTAAGACCTACTTTATGTCTACTCAGTGGATATTATTATTCACAGCAATTTACAAAACAATATGCAGAAGTACATTCATTGGGATTTCTAAGAGAATCAATAACTATAGCGAAGGCGACATGTCTGTGTGCCTTTGCAGGTTATGCAAAACTGGTGACAACCATGTCCTTAACAGAGATCACAAATTTCCCGAGTACAGGAAGGAGCTTTGCTTGGCAGCATCAGTGCCCAGTAGTCATAAACATGCTTTGACAAACTGTGCATTGATTTGACTGCTTAGCCTAAGCATACACATGATCTAAATTTATAGCAAGGTTTTCCAGGATGTGTGTTATTAGACCCAATGACGAGCTGGTCACAAAAGCTAGTGTTTTAATGCCCATGTGACTGAATCACGCTGGTCTAGTGACTGTGTGGAGGGACCTGTGGTGATGGAACAGCTGATCTCTGAAAGCATAAGTCAGTGTGTTTAAATTCAGCCTCAGGTGATTTTTCCAAGCAGCGCTACAGTTTCATTTTCAGCTGATTATTGCTATGACACTGCTTGCCTAGGTGCTTTATAAATATCATAAATGCCAGTCATAACAGCGTTCAACAGATCAAAAGTCCCTGGTGATTTTTGATGGAAATTTTCAAAAGGCATTGGCATTTCGCATGCCCCACATTGTCAGAGCACAAGAGGACATACATATACAAGCAAATGAACACACACACACAGACACAAATACCCTACAACTAGATTGAAACCATCAGCAGAGATATTATTAAAGTGTGTACATTCAGTACAAAACAAAAATTCACAGAGGGAGGTAGTTCCTGTTTTACATCTCAGCTGTGAATGTGTGAAGCATATCAACATCACTGGAGCACTGAGACAAACTCTTTCAGTCTCACTAGGTTTACCTGTCTGGAAATCTACTCAGCACCTGCTGAGGCCACACAGAGAAAAAGGGACAGACAGACACAAAGGACAACAAAAAGACACAGAAAAACAACATGGATACACTCAACCCTTATACAAAAAGGTTCTGTGAGAAACGGGAAAGCTGGCACAAGAAACAAAGAACCCCACAGTTCCAAATAGCCACACTCCAAATCATACTTGTGGACCATTTCTCAGTCAATGCTCCAAAATGCAGCTTCAAGAAAAGATTCTCTCCTGCAGAAACAAATGTACCCAGCCAGTTATTAAATTGTGCAGCCATACCAACCACTTCCATGTTTGCACCATTACAGACAGAGTATTACCTATCCATTTCAGTAGTCACCATAGATCTTCTAATCCCCTGAATGCACTTATGTAGGCTACTTTGTTTCACAAGTGGCTCTGGACAAGAGCATCAAGATAAATGGATGTGATGCAAAGTAATCTGAGAGGGGAAGACAGGGAAAATGTGCACGGCTGGGTTTTCGGAAAGGCACTGTATATGAACTATGAAATTAATTTTCACTTAGTTACTGTTCATGTGAACACTAACTAAGGTTTTTTTAAGAATTCTAATATTTAAGAACCATCCAACTCTGAGTCATGGCAGAATGTGAGCACATAAATACACACAAGCACACAAAAAAACAGGAACTTGAGAGCAAGCCAAACACAGTGGCAGTTCCTGTCTCTCTGCACTATGCTGAGCTTGAAGACTATTTACTCAAGCAATGGCTTCCTTCCTCTTGCTGCAAATACATTGCAGGGGTCTGTGTGTTTGTGTGTATGTGTGTGTTCCCCTTCATCTAATAGTAATGCTGGGATCTGAAGCATTGGCACACATTGTCCAATCACCTACCACAGCTAAATTATACAAAAAAAAAAAAAAAAAAAAAACAGTATGATCATTTAACAGCTCTATGTAAGAGAAGGGGATAAGAATATCCTTGGTGAAAGGATCCTTAAAGATATGTCAGCATATTTAGGATGTGCTTCCTCATCAGCTCTTACACTACCATTACAGAGGTGACAGAAGTCCCCTACAGAGCTGATCTCAGGTCAGTTCCCCCTCCCTGCTATCCGGACAATATCTCAGTGAAAGACAACTGTAATGAAGTGCTTTCTATATGGACTGGAAACTGAGCTGGGGTCTCATGTGACAAGCAGCACTACATTTCTACTTGTAGAGGAGTAGCAGGTGGGGAGTTCTGGTCATATTTCAGTTTCATCAGTCAGTTATACTGACCTAGAACATTTTTTTAAAATGTGATGACATATACCTGCATCCACTTGGCAACAAACTACTTTACCTTAACATGGTGACTTATCATTATGGCGTCCCAGTGGTGCATGCTGTTCAGCCCCCACCCCCCCAGTAATAACATTCAGTGTGACCCTACCACTAAGGATGATGCCATTCAGGATGAGCGCATGTCTCTGCTGCCACTCAAGGCTCTTCCCATCTCCTGTACCTCATCCTAACAACCTTGATCATTCCCATGCCTTTGCCATTGGATATGATATCATGTTAGACAAGTCTTCCGCTTCATTTCATTTCAATGCAGATAACTTCGCAACACTTGTAAATGCCACACTTTTTGGTGGTGGTGTTTGACTCCTGCTTGTAAAGGATTGTGAAATGCTAAGAGAATAAAAGTTGCAAAATAAATGTTCTTTATATTGTTTTTGTGTGGGTTCTCATTTATTTACTTGTGGAGTTTTGAGTGAATTTTTCAAGTAGTACATTTCAGTAATGGACAGTTATGGTATTCAAAAAACATTACAAGAAAAAGATCTGACAGCAATACTTGAAGTCATCAAAAAACAATCATTCAATTATGTATGCAATTCCAAACTCCCCAAACAATTACCTTGAAAAGTTGTTTACTGCCTTTTCAGTAACATAAAGGGGAAATTTTCTTTTGCATCTATATTCAACATATTCAGGCCAAGAATTACCAAGAACAACTTTCTTTGCAGTGAGTCATTATTTACAAAGAAAAGATTCAAGTTTCACACAGTGCTTGGGGGAAAACTGAGGGTATGTGAACATTCAAAATGTAACTTTTCAACTGAATATTTTCCAATCAGATCATCTTAAATGCATATTACAAAAACATATATCTGATTAATATGACAACCTTTCCTGTGGGGCCCTTCAAGCCAAAGAACTTTTCTACAAATTTTTCTATCAATGCTTCTAAAGGGACAGGCTGTGTCTGACACCCCAGACAACAGAATGGGAGGCCTGCAGCACAGGACCAGTAAGGGGATGACTGGGAGGAAAGACTGACCAGGTGATTCGACCTTCTACCCCTCACACAATGGCAGAGACTTGATACACCTTCCCCCATCCGCCCTCTCTCCTGACCCAAAACACACCCGCTCTAACAAGACTCCAAGACTCAGCATCTACCCTACAGAACATGCTGCAACTATCAAGAAGCACCCAGATTTCTGTCCAGATGTTTCACACACATCTGCAACAGGTGACTGGTGGTCCATCTGTAATTCACTGAACCCCAATTCAACTTCACTTTCAATTTCACTAGAAAATTGTACAACATATTTCACTTTAGAATAAACTACAACATTAATCCTTAACCTGCTCTTCTGTGATATTTATTGTCAAATGTTGTAAACACAACCTGTTCTCATGGCCTGTGGATTTCATCCCTAAGAAACCCTATATGGCACAGATTTAACCAAACATGTTTTACACCATATTAACAAAAAGAAAAGCTCCTGCGTGCAACACATCACCAGTACCTAGTATCACTGTTTCCATATAGATGGGTGGACTTGTTATATTTATTTTTATTTTATTTTTTTTTTTTTTTAGTTTTCCCTGCATGCACACTACCAGGACATTATGTTTAACAATCTTCAAAAATCTATCAATATGTCTTTGGCCAACAGGGAAGGGACTATTGTGAGACAGCTACACATTAAACACAAAGTCATTACAGGGACAACTTTTCATAAGGATTTAAAATTAAAACCTTCAGATGCCACTTCACTCTACACCAAGAGTCTTGAACTAGTGTTAATATTAACGGAACAGAAAGTAGAGGGTCCACTGCACGTACTACAGGTACAATTAATCATTCATTTGGTGGCTGTGCAGTGGGCCACAATATTTTCCAGTATCTACTGTTATTTGGCAAAGTTGGAGATTTAACATGGTTTCAGTTAACCGTTTTGCCTCACAACCTTCCAAACGTGAGCCAGAGCGGAGCTGTACTGTTCAGAAGAAATGGTCTTATATCAGCATGAGAGAAATTGGGTGGGCTACTCTGAAGTGACAGAATCGTCTGGTGGAGAGCCATAAGGTTCAATCTCATCAAGATGTTCAAAGATTAAATTCGTCTTTAATTCGATTTTTAATTTAATTCGATTTATTCATAGATTGATCATGTTGTCTTACCATGACATCGAGTCGCGTCTTTGCTACTACATTCCCTAATACTAGCTTTGGCAACATAGTTTATAAGGCCAAAAAAGCAAACGAGCAGACTTGAGCGGAATTGAACTTGCATTTAAATATGGTCAGGTAACTCGTGACAGAGCCCCACTGTCCCAAAGGAAAATCAGTCAGCTCAGTCTAACCGACCATTTCAGTATTTACTTAACGCTACTTGCTAAGTAAACACAATAAGGAACAAACACCAGCACCATAGCCAGACATTTAACGTTACTGAGCCATCACATCTATCTTAGCATGTCTGAAGACACAGTTACAAGATACGGTTGAGACACTTACATTTGCAGACATTACAGGAGACGTGTTTTCAAGATACCGTGCAACTTTCAAGACATGTCACTACAAATTTCGTGGTGCGTCTTGGGACACATTTACAGATTCGCACACAAAGGTAACAGCTGACATTGTCCAGCAACTATACAAACAAGGAAAGTGTATCTCACCTGCCCAGTTCGCTGGTCATATCGTAAAGGCTATCCAAGGGTTCTGTTCGGATCGGCGTCTGAATTTCCCCAAAAAGTCCAGGGGGACAGCTGCGGCTATCTATCCGCCTTCTGGACATCATCTTCTGACTTGTGTGAGTTCCTGCAGCTTAACTATCGAGCTCGCAAGCCTAGTTAACTAAACTAGAAACTACGTGCTAAGCAATGTGAGAGAATGACTCCAAGTAACTTAACAACTCAAATTAGCGAACAAAACTTAGCAAGCCAACGGTAACTACTTGGGATAACTGGTAATTCGTAGAATATACACCTTTCGTTGTAAGCTACAACTGAAAGTTGATCTAGTAACGGCGAAATTGACCCAACTAATTGGCTTTATTGTATATTTCAGCTATTTAGCTAACGTTAGCTAACTAGCCAAGTTAGCTTACTCGCTAACTAATGAGCTAGCTCAACTCAAGTCCGGTGCCAGCTAGCCAACTGCTTCGAAGAGAAAAAAGTTAGGAAACGTTACTGAAAACTCACAAGAAATGTTTGTTTCTTGTAAACAGTGAAGACGAGTAGCAAGGTTGTCCAGTTTTTTTTAGCAGGGAGATGACACATCCTTTGTCCGTCAGTCCAAATGTCACTTCTCTCTCGGATGAAACTGCACTTAAACATAAGTTAGCTATCACTACCACTAGCTAACTTTGCCAACCGAGCCAGCACCGACCAGCGACACCAGTTGCTCGTGGTTCCTATGCCAGTTTGCCACTGTTTTTTGTCAACGCGATTAGCAGAAAGTCTCTGAAAAGACAAGAGACACTTGATGACGAAAGTTATGATTGATCTCCCCTATTGTGAATCAGACAGATGGCGTGAATACATCCGCACTTCAGGCGCTGCTCTCTCAGCTTCCCTGGGACGGTTTTCGTTTGAAAACGGAGCTTGGGTGCCCACATTACGTCACTCTTTACTGATTAATCCAATCAGAGCATGACCGACAGAACTGGCTCCAAACTGACTGACGTAGCCATATGCAATTTTCTGCGACTTTCCTTTTTACCGCAGCGCCTCCTAGCGCTTCATGTAGCAACAAACCTCTACACAGCAAAACTGCTACCGAGAAACAAAGTGTTTGCGAGACGTTAAATATTTCAGTCATTTGGTGACATTAATACAGTATGCAAAGGGGCAGACAGGTGACCCAATAAGTTCAGAATACGATTACCCGTAATAAAACTGGCAGCTGGCTCAGGCCGTCTTTTGATGTTTACTTTGGAACAGGTGACACACAGTAAACAAAAAGATGTGTTCTGTCTTTAAGCGCTACACCCTGTGTGTCTTGGCAGGTGTACCCCTCTGCATGTCTCGACAAGACATAAAGCCAAGTACAGGTTATTAGAAAAGGAAAAAACCTATTCAGATATGTTTAACCCTTTCGGGGCACGGGCATCATTAAGCTGTTTTTATGCTCTTTGTAGTTGTTCTCTCAGTTTCCACATAATTAAGCACCTACAAACACCAGTATTTGGGCTCTGTCTTTTAGAAACAAATTTTTATCATTTGACAAATCTTTGCAAGAATTCCGTAATATTTTTTTTTGCAAGTGTTGGCACTGGGTTACACCCTGGGAGGGTGTTGTACAAATGACATTTAGTCACAGAATTGTTTTGTGGCTTCACATGAACTAAGTATACTGTATTCTCAATAGGTGCACCTGCTGTTTGATAATCAACATTGGAGGATCTGTTGTAACAATTGGAATACATTACAATTTAACTCGGTATTGGTGTAAAATGAAACCCTTCTTCAGTTTAAATTTGACCCAATTCAAGTACAGAATTGGCCTATTTTTAGTGTCTATCATAATTAGTGTACCTTAATCCACACTGTAGTAAAATCCATATCAACAATATAAAGTTCTACAAATGTATTCAAATTATTTACCACTCAGAAATCAGTTTGGGGTGATGTATAATGCTGTTATGAGTCTCTGTTGTTTGAGTATTAAGTATTAAGAAATGAAAATACTTAGTTCTGATTTCCTGTGAAGAATGGGATTCATACATAGCATACTATATTACTATTTGTAAACTTATATGTATACTTGTAGACTTATAAACAAGGAGGAGGTCCCAGCACTGATCCATCTGATTCCACTTCACACAGCACTTTGCTTCCTCTGAGAAAAAATGCTTTTCAGGGGAATTCTAGTGCCATGCTCTGCTAGTCCTCATGATCACTCCCTGAAAAATGATGTTAATTATCCATTTTGATACATTTTTCAGGAGTAATTTTATCTTTACCAGCATGACTAATTCATGTATTTTACATGGTTTAAACAACAAGGCCTGTGTACAAAAAATGTGTGTACAAAACTGTGTACAAACATTGTGCAGTTTGATTTCCTCTTCATTATTTGCAAAGCAGTATTTCCACTTTGAGTCATACCCACTAGCGACTTACTGTCACATTTTATGATGAATATGATTAAACAGAGGTGTGACCTTGTCAATGATACAGAAAAAGTTGATATCAAGGAAGTTCCTATACTACTTTAGATTATTGGAGAGGAGTTTGATAATTTTTAGAAATAGTTGTATTGTTAGAAATAACCTCTTATTTAAGAATCGCAGTTGTCTGTGAAAAGGTAAAGGTGGCTTCATTTAAAGAGAATAGAATACAAGATCATCACTTAGAGACAGCACCTGTTAGTCTCTCAGGTTATTTTAAATGGGTGACTTCACATCTCCTGGAATTACTGTATAACTTAATCACATCTGTCTCACACATAATTCATCCAGCCACTTTGTCCCATGGCAATTTTCACAAAACAGAAAGGACATAATTGCTAAAATTTCTCTTCCATCCCATGCTATATTTACCCCAGGACTACAACTACAAAAGAATCACAGTAGCCATTTTCTTTTTTAAAACTCGTGTTCCATGTTTACAATCATAAGTGTGAGATGGAGAAAAATGCTTTGCATAGAGTGAAGCTCTGACACAGGTGCGACACAAACCCTGCCGGCTCTCGTCACAGCCCAGCGTGGCACAGCACGGGGCACTGGGGACCCACTGTGGAGCGCTCCGTTCCTGGCGCAGCCCAGAGCACCGAGGTCCACAGATCAAGGCCTTCTTGTTTTGAGAGGCTGGACTGGACTTCCCTGAACAGAGGGAGCGAACGAAGGGGGAAAGCCGCGGATAAGGCGCCCGAAGAAACAATGGTGAGGCAGCAGTGACTGCACATGCTCATGAGCGGGGTACCCTAAATGTGGGATGAAGTGAGGTCAGGTGGCTGAGGATGGGAGGCTGAGCATCAGGAAGTGCAAGGGGGCAAAGAGAGAGACTTGGGGAGTCTATACCAGCCCCAAACCTTTGGTACATTCAGTGCAAATATTTACACAGGACTGGACAGATGCTTCTATACAATTATATACAAACATACAGAGATGTACACATGAAAAACAGACTCCTTCATTTTCTCTCTTTTTCCCTTCAAAGTTCAAGACATATTTGAGTTTTCTGATCAGCTATGACATGTGGCCAATGACCTCTCACCCCTTGCACAGAAAAATGGGTACTCTAATGGGGGAAAATCAGGGAGAGTATGATTTATCTGTTTCCTGTCCCCCTGAAAGAGCTACTCAGAACTGTGTGTTGCTATTCCTCCAGCATGCATTATTAGCTACAAAACACACAGTAGCCCAGTAGCTTTGGTTTGCTGAAAGAAGGGGAGGGGCATTTCAAGACCCCCCAAAATCCCACCTCCTAGTCCCAGCACCCCTATTGGTGGTAAACCTCACAGAGTAACACAGCAGACCTGCATGCAGTAAAAAAATCTGATGAGTAGACATATAAAAGTTGTTTCAAGTGCATACAAGGAGAGGGGATCCTGCACATCATCACCTGCAAATTCTGGCACTCTCATACACGCACACAAAACACACATACACACAGACACACATGTGAACACATACATACAAAAACAGTCATACACACATATGATCACATGCTAATACACACACACTCGCATGCAGACTTGCGTACACACAGAGAAACACAAATGCATGCTCGCACTCAAGCAGATATACAGTACTACATACACACAAAACAAACACACACACTGGGACCTATTTCTGTCTACAAGACCTTATTGAATAAGTGGGGCAAAAGAGGCCATCACAAATCGAGGACACAGCCTAGAAATTAGAACATTCCAAACGGGAGGTTTATCCCAAAAAAGGCGCCTGCAAAAAAAGAGACAAGGGTGACAGAAGGGGCAGGGCACAATTCCCATGTCGGGGGGTGACCCATTGCCAGCCCCCCATGAAAGGGCCTTATCCAGTATATATGCCCAGAACACATGTGAACACATACCCGCGGGATGCCTAAAGCTTTGCAAAACAAGCTTTACATACATACCAACATAAAGAAACACAATCATGTTGCAGCTCTTAATATAAATTTGTACATGTAGTCGCAACTATATTCATAGTAGAAAAGAAAAATGCTCCATGAATGATTCTCAAAGCTGGGAGCATCTCCCAAAGTCAAACTTTTTTTTCAACTGTATAAAAGGGTTGCCCTTCCCAGTACAAAAAAAGGGGGTGAGATGGGTCTGGGGAAGGGATAGCCTTAGCTTTGCGCTATGCTGTTCAGACATAGTTTATACAGACATTGTCCATCCTAGCCTTCCTTCTGACTTCAAGCAACCTGTGTAGAGTATGACAGGCTGTGCAGGGTGGGGGGCACTCCCGGTCCAAGTTCAGCTGCTTGGCACCCCCCAATCCACCAGGAGCAGTCCAACTGGAGACCTCCTGGGACAGTCCTGCCACCCCTCCCCTCCCCCTCCCCCTTCCTCCCATACCCCTCCAATTGTCACTCTTTCCACCCTGCGACCAGCATTCATGGGTGATTGTTTCATGGTGAGCACATTCATTAAAAGCTTGGCCGTTACACCAGCGAGAGTGTATGTGTGAGTGTGTCTGTGTGCGCCTTGACGTCAGCATGCTCATTAGTGTGTGAGTGTGGAAGTTGAATGAGCACAACGTGTGTATGTGCGTGCATGCATGTGTATTAACAACAGATCTTCTGCTCCTATTCATAACAATGTTTCATTGTTTTTCAAAAGAATAATGAACATGATAACAACTCATAGTCCTATCCATAACAACTACTAAAAACTATGATAGTGCTCCCTTATCAGTACTTTTTCTGAACTGACAGGTATAGGTTTTGTGTGTGGCAAAAAGTAGCTTGGGATGGATTACAAAAGTGACTAAGAATCACACTAATCGCAGAAATCCATCCTTACAAATGATTGCCTTAGAGCAACGGAGCACTGTAATAATAAACAATACATGACATTAACAACAAGAAAATAACAATGACAAAATCAATAGTGAAGTAGTAAATGTACTGTCATTCTATGGCATCGCAGAATATTGAGTTGATTGATAATTGGCCATATACCCACATGAGAGTCTAACCGTCTTTGAGAACTTGACAGTCCTGAAGCTCCAAAAACTTTCAGGACACCACAAACACTATTAGCATAGCAGAATATTGTTCTATTGTATTATTATTATTGTTGAGAGAAAAAAACATTGATAAGCATAGAGAAGTTCTTTTTTCCCATTAGTAATATGTGAAATGTTCACCGGTGTGTGTTGATGTGTTTGCTTGTGTGTGAGTGTGTGTACCTGAACAGAGCATAGAGGAGAGATGATGCCCCCTACTAGCTAGGGGATCCAACCTTGGTTTAACTTGTTTATCCACTGAGTGTGAGATGGAGGGAAACGTGCCCCCAGCACAGCAGTACAATTAATACAAATCCCAGCTGCACAACACTGCAGCCTATCCACAAATGGCACATCTTGTCTGGGTCACGGTTGTGCCCCTTCAGGGCAAAGGCATATCTTTACCCAAAAAAGGACAAGATCAGGGGCCTCTCCTACACCCCAATGAGTTTTTATGATCCTTTGGAAATTCATATTTTAAATATTAAAACATGAGTCTGTATTGTTCATTCATATGTTTTTTGTCTTTCATTTTTTCTTTTTTGCTAGATTTATCATGATTGGTGAGAACAGCTCTATCTCTCTGATTCCCCGTGGATTTCCAGGAATATGTGAGACGGTGCTAAGTGCCATCATAGAGGAGTTGTCAGAATTCCATTAAGTCATTTTCCAGTCTTGAACCCTCCTTCCCCGCCCCCTCCCCCACAGACCTGAGTAGCCAAGGTCAAGGGTGTTGCCCCACCATCCCCCCGGAGCAGGCGAAACTAAGGAGGCGTGGCCAGGGAGCCTGCTTGTTGGAAAGCGCCAGTACATTTGAGCGGGATGAGGCCGTGTGACACACCTGCCTGTCTGCCTTGGTTCTGAATGAGTGTATGCTCGTGAGTGAAGACAACCGCGTGCCAGTCTGTGTGTTGTGTGTATACTGCATGTGAGCCTGGGTGTGTGGGTAGTATGTGTCAATATGTATAGTCTGTATTTCTGTGTGCATTCAGTGTGTCATTGTATGTCTTTACACTGTATCAGTATACTATCAGTATGTCAGTATGAGTTTTATTAGTTTTACAGCGTCTTATAGAACTTTTATCAGTGAATCCGCATGTCAGTGTTTAATAAGGGTGTGTGGTCAGTGAGTCAGTATGTGCAGTCAGTTGATCAGTGCTGTTGTCAGTGTGTCAGTGTTTGATCAGGGTGAGTGGTCAGGGAGTCAGTGTGTGCAGTCCGTGGCTTGGGCTTCCATGGAGAGGAGGGAAGTGGAAGTAGGAGGTGATACCAGGTCAGAGGGGGAGAGATGGAGAGATATCACTCCAGGCCAAAGGTACTTGTTTCCTCCACAGCTGTCAACATCTTCTCATACAGCATGGAGAACGAGGGATATGGTGGAAGGTCGAGCCGGTTGAAGCATGTGTGGGCCCTGAGAAGACAAATGCACAAGCATAAAAACATCAGTCCGTAAAATCTGGGGGAAAATGGTTGGGGAAATTAATAATTCACAAAGCAAACATACAGACCAGGACAGAAAGGGACAGAAATGCATGCAGCAGAGACTGAGACAAGACATCACAGTGTGGTTACAGAGAGAAAAACAGAAGGACAACTTTAGGGAGGAACACCTTGGAAGATAGGCTTATATACACATCTAATAAATGCCACAGTACACAGTTATGCCATGGCATGCATACGTCACAAAAACTCAATAGAATATAAGACTAATGCCCATGGACAGACCCACAGGGATGGACAGCTGAGAGGCCTAGACAAACAGACTCAGTACCTGGGAAGGGAGGTGATTTTGCCCCACTTCTCCACACAAAACCTACGAGGACCATTGCTGCCTCGCAGGGAGGCAAACCCCTCGTAAGGTATACTGGAGGTGCCTGTCACAAACTAAGGGAGACAGAAGGTAAGCCTAATTAATGGCTAGACTTCCACACTGACATATATATGTTTTAATCTAAAAGTATACAGTTAATTAATTAGGCTAATTAAACCTGACAGACCAACAAGTGCCAAGTACATAAACTCATATCAAAATATCTACTACTGTTATCTACATTGTGAGATGTTATCATTATTGCACTATTATCTAGCTATGTAGCTAGCTGTGTACAAAAAATAGTAGTATACATCAAAGGGATGAAATTCTTGAAGTCTTGTCATTCAGGATGAATTTTCAACTAATTATCATCATTTGATTGCAATAGATAGATCCATGTTACTCTAGGGAATGTGTAGTGGCCATTGATCACCAGTAGAGGAGGAGAGTACCTGCAGGAGTCTCAGCCTCTGCTCATTATTGAATCTCTCCACCGCTGCCCAGAACCAGCGAATTACTATGTGGTTGTCATGGTAACCTGTGAAGACACATGAGGTCAGAGATCTTTCCCTTTCTTTACATCAGACTACTCTCTCCCTCATTATGTGGTCTGCGTTGCCACCATACCTCCTCTGTATTCTGTGTTATTTCTCCAGTCTCCGAGGTCGATCTCTGCCGTGCCAGCAATGACCAGCTCAAGCTCCCGGGCATCAAACACGGACACCAGTCTTGCATCCACCACCTTATTATGAACAAGAATTATTGGCTAAAATTGCATCATAGTGACTGAGCTTACAAGGACAACTTTGCCAGTGCTTGTTCTCTAGAAGGTGAACATCTTATCAAAGGTACAGATGTATAGGGAAACATTCTATTATTATTGTCAAACATTGTGAACTAGTTGTCAGAGTTATTGTTATATTAGAACAACACTGTCACTGTTAGCTCTCAATAAAGGAACCACTGTATCCATATTATTATTCTACAGCCCTAGAGACTGATTGAATCATTTTGGTCATCTCTCCCAAAGCAGTACATACCTCATAGAAACCCCGCACCAGACTCTCGGTCTGTTGGACCACACCCCTCTCAATGCGCCACTTCACCATGCGCTCAATATACTCCTTCTTGTTCTTCTCTGACACTGGAATATTGGCCCCGCCTGGTTTCAGCTCACGTTCTGTGATCTGCCACATTGATTAGCAAACACTTAGACCTTACTGTGACATACAGACATAGACAAAACATACATGTATATGCATATGAACACACATGTGCACACGCAAAAACATGTGCTTTGACAAAAGGCCCTCCTGACCTGTCCAAAGACCTCCTCATTGACAGTGAAGGTAAGGTCCAGCATGTCATTGATATCATTGTCCTTCATCCACTGCAGGCTCTGGTGGAATTCCTCATCCAGGTACTCTAGGTCACTGAGGTCACAGGGTCTAGGAGAAGGTGGGACCAGAGGGGTCAGGGGAGGTTAAATACCAGCACTACTTCACAATCCTTACTACTGTGTCACTACCACAAACTACAGAATGCAAAGCAACTGGAATTGCATTGCAGTGTCACTAAGATTCACTAAGAAAGCACACTGTGCAGTAAAAATGTTTTACCACCAGGGGGTGAAAAAGGGCCAGTCATAGAGGGCCCACTTTCAGAAACTGCTTTACCATTCATTAACCCCTCTGACTGCTGCCCAGGTGCCTAATATTGCAAATTATTTATTCATCGTGTTTGGACACATTCAGCAGCATATTGTACAAGTGGCTTTAACCTGGTGGTTTTTAAAGAGCTTGTGTAGTATTTCTGCAAATGTAAACTCACATGCGTAGTAGGCCCTTGTAAAAGGGTCGGGTGAAAAAGGCATCCAGCAGGTACTGGTGGATCAGAGCTAGGCCCAGGATACGGCCACTGAAGCGGAACCTTGGAAACAACACGACACAGGTGGGCCGGAGGGTTATGCCAAATGAACTAACATAATGTGTCACAAAATGGCAGTGACATCATGTAAACATTCAACAATCAACTCAAAGGACACTTCCTTCCCATTTAAAACACATTTTTGATTTAGATTTTGTAAAATCATCATACAACAAAAAATTATATATTTAATGAAATCTATGGAAACACTTGAAATCTAACACACTTGCTGTGCTATGCACTATGGACTTCCACAGACTGACACAGCAGACCAGGTTCCAACAATTCAGCAGGCAATTTTAACCGTCAGGTTAGACCACAAGACCACTGAACTCTAAGAGCAGTTCCCAGGACCATGGAACAGGTGTAAAATATGCTAGAATGCACAAAAATGGCAATGGCATTGTTTCTTTTCTGATATAACCAACTTGACACCAATCAGTAACAAACAGGATGCCAACATATAAATTCTGAAACTTCTTATTAATCCAGTGTCATAGTAAACCTTTCAGAAATTCCATTCTTGACGTAAAAACTTTACAATTCTGCAGCCTCCAATGACCTCCAGAAGTGAGCTCTTAATTCACAGCTCTCTGAATTCACTCTGTTTTCTGGGAGCCCTTCTAAGACCATTTAATGCAGAATTAAGAGAATGAATGACTTTATAACTAACTCATGACTGCCTTTGTAATTGATTCTTATATTCAGTACAGGGCTTACTCATTCACTGAATCTCCCATTATACCATTAGTAACTACGATTCTTAACACCTTGAACTTAATAATGTGTAGAATAAATGAAAATAAGATTTGAAAGAAAAAAAATGAATGTTTAAACCCCTGCCCCAAGAGTGTAGTCCCAATCACTCACCACTCATGATGGTTGTCCACAAAGGCAGACATGGGGCTGATCTGTACGGTGTAGGTGTCATTGGCAGAGTACTCAAACAGCCCATAGTAAGGATTAAAGAGCTCCCGCGAAACCAGGAAGAAGAACTCTCGAGAGGGACCACTGTAATCCAGCCTGCCTCATTCAAACATGTATGAGCATGCATGAAATACACCCGAAAACAGACACAAACACACAACATAGGATGTTAAACTTCAAGCTACACATGTCATTAAGGCGTGCATGAAGCTGGCC
This sequence comes from Albula goreensis, assembly GCA_022829145.1. NCBI lineage: Eukaryota > Metazoa > Chordata > Actinopteri > Albuliformes > Albulidae > Albula > Albula goreensis. The sequence continues at coordinate 18,400,053 of CM040745.1, forward strand.
CTTACATGAACTCTGCTCACCTCCCATTATCATTAACACCAAAATTCCAATAACTACAGTCCTAGACCATTCTATCCCACCAGTTACATACCTTAGATCAGCAATCTAAAAACCCTCATCTCATACCTTAATGATGGAGGGTAAAGGAATGCAGTAATAATTGGCCATAGTAAATTAGATATTAGGCAGTTGCAGAGCTCATCTTCAAAATGATTTCACGCTATGCCGAGCCAGTCATCCTTACGTACAATGCAGATCTACCCATTCTGACTGAGAATCCATAAATCCACCCTTAACCTTGCCCATGAAGGTGACATAAACACCCACCCCTCCTCGCCCACAAAGGTGACATAGAGCTTGCTCCTTTGCAGGTCCTTGCGGGAGTAGCACATGATCTGATTGAAGGCGTCCTCCAGGAGGTGGTCCCTGCGAATGATCAGTCTGGAGGAACACAAAGACAGAAGGACTGTGTTAAACAAGAACAAGACACAGAAACTGATGCGAAACCAACAGTCAAGAAAAAGATGATGGGGAGAGTGCTGTTATGGTGAGGGGACAAAGTGATGCACTCAATGATAGAAGATTTATTTCTTTTAGGGGGTGTGGTGAGGATGACCTAAAGGGAGGGTGGTTAGGATGCCTTAACCCCATGCTGCAGTCCTGCTCTCCCCTCTTGGTACAACATCTTCACAGATCAGCCTTTAAAGCAATCAATTCATATGACAATAGCATGAGGGTTCAAATGAAAATCAAGGAATTATGCATTTTTATCATTTGATATGTTTTCTGGAAAAAATAATTGCTAACAGTTTTTGCTTGTTTTTATAGAGACATGGATCTGATGGCAGGCTAGTTGTAGCCTCTTTCTGTCAGCTCCAACTGCATCTAGCATCAGAATGAAATTCTCTGTACGACTAAATACTATCCTTTTACAGTATGTGTTAAATTTTCATGTAACAGTAGTTAGGTACCTGCTTAACCCTAATAACCTATTTCCTATTAAGGTTGTTCGCTGTCAAGTCCAGAGCATAGCACTCACTTGAGCTTGCCCGGGCCCTGACCATATCCCTTTGTCTCCAGCTTGCGGTAGAAATTTCGTAATTTGGCCTCAAAATCTCGTTTGTAGGGGGCAGGTGCACGGGCGTTGGCTCTCTGGGTACCTGGAGGAGAAAACATACTTAACGTTATGTTGTTTTTCTGCAGTGGAAACAAGATCTCACTCTACAAACAACTTTTTCTGGGTGCAATCCCGGGAGATATGTAAATTCATATGTGGATCTAGTAGCAAAATGTCAAAAACGGCAGATGACACAAAAATCCCACAAAATATCCAGGGATAAGTCCTAGGGTAAGGATTATATATTTTTGGTAATGTTTCTGGAAAACATCCTGCTTTTCCAAGGATTATCAAGCTGAGAACCAAAAATATGAACAGAAAACAGATGAATTACAGGGGTCTGGATTTGATCAAGTTACACAGACATACAGGTGTTGGTATTTCCCTCAGTACAGTCTTTCCTACCATTTGGAGTGTCATTTATTTGTAAGGTTTGGGGAGAAATACAGATTCAATTAATGTTTATGAGTATTAAGAGTCACTTGCTCGCCCATAGCAATGTACATTGAGTTTCACGATGACAGTAAAGCAGCCCAGATTCATGAGTAAAATCATGGAAAATACCAAGCATTTGATTAAACAGTGTTTAATGACTGCTTAGTGCCCTATGTATAATTACAGAGGAAAGAAACATACAGAGGCAGATGAGATATTTTCACTGGAATAACAGAGACAGAGAGAGGCGTTTATGTTTGTGCTGGGTGGCACGATTATATAACTAATAATTATGTACAGGGAATACAAAACAAATGTGATTTTACGAGAACAGGATCAGGAAAAACAATCATGGGAAAGTAGAAAAGGGGGATCAAGGAAGCAGGGCAAAGAAAATCAGAAATTAACTATACCATAATGAACTATAAGGTATTCTTTGCTAATTTTGGGCAAACGTTTCAGAATACACATAATTTTCCCACATGTATTCAGTTCTGTCATAAGCCCCACCCACCACAAACCTCCCTTACAGACTCAGGAGGAGGTGAATGTACACATTACTCCTCCAAGTCACCTGGCAATAACCCTTTGACAATTTTCACACTGAAGATACAACAGCACTCATGCGTCGTATGCCATCAGAGGGTCTGTCATGAGAGATCAATAGAGAGTGATGATGTTGATGAATTTGACTGGGTTACCCACTATTTGTACTCAGGGTACAGTTGCTGTAAAAAACCCCAGCTCCATTCGACATTGAAAGCAAGAACAGAAAATCCCAGCTGCCTTGAATATATTTTAAAATTTGCTCATACTGTGTTCTTTTTTTTTGGCAAAGGGGAGGAAAGTCTGAATGAATGCAAATAATATTTGACTTTAGAATATATGTTTGGACATTTTGTGTTTTGCAATGCTTTAGCAACCAAGTTTCATTGATTGATATGCCAAAAATGCTCTGACAGTGAATAATAAAAGGAAAAACAAGCTGGAAAGAATGGGTAAGGGAAGGAACAGGGGGAGGACAGAAATAAGAAAGAGGATCATAGAACAGATACTGTAGCAAGCTGGAGAGAAAGACAGAGGGGAGAGAGTGTGAGAGAAGATAAACCAGAATGAAACTGAGATTTGCATTTACACATTGGAAATAATGAGAGGACAGCTCAGAGGACAACAGCATGCTCACCAGGGGAGTTCTGTGGAGAGGACACAGGGGATCCGCGAGGAGACTGACAGTAGCTGGGGTGCAGTAAGGCATGAGGCGGCACATATGACATCACTTCCTCTTCAAACAAGCTGCAAAGGGACAGATGAAGGGATAGTGAGCAAGCAAGAGAAAAAAAATAGAGAGAGATGACTTCTGATCAACCAGCCTGAGAGATTTCAGAGGGCTGCACTAGCTTGACACCCAAACACACACACACACAAAGAACCTCACATAAGCAAAGAAATACCACACAAGTCAGACATGCATACACACTCACATCCACAAGAAGAACAGAAATGAAAGACGAGGTTGGCTTGAGTACCTTAGTAAGATAACCAAGTCTGCATCACTGGAGAGACGAGCCAGGCCAGATACCCCCTCACTGCGGATGAACTGCACCTTCTCCCTGAACACACACACTGCAGTAGTAAACACACTGCCCTCCTTCCTGTACACCCGCTGCAGCAATACACACAGGTCTGCTTCCTACACACGCACACACACACGCACACGCACACGCACACACACACGAAAGCTCAAATCATGCACCTGAGTGAGTGGTTCCGGATTAGCTCTGGCTGTCTCTCTTGCAGGATCTCGAAGATGTTGGGCTGCCGTAAAAATGCGACTATCTTGTCATTGTAGGCTACATTGGAGATAGAGTTGGTAGAGTAGGTCATTAGTCTTGAGGTAGATACAAGGGTTGGTCCCAACACCTGAACTATAATCTCTACAAAGTAGGAGTCAGGCCATTCATGCAGCACCATTAAATCAGTCAAAAGTTCACTCACAGGGACTCAGTATCAGATGTATTGTTACAATAACAATGGTTTTAAGCACAGCTAGAGGATCTGAATTTGAATGAGCAGCTCAGACTGGACAGTGTCAGGTGTGTCAGTGCTCACCCACGGGCACCAGGTCCTGGCACTGGCTGCGGCTGACCGTACTGAATGTGCTGGAAGGCCGGGGTAGGACAGGGGGGCCGGAGTGTCGAGGGTCGTCACCCACCTGGAAAACAGCAGATATGAAGGATTGTCACAGATACACTGACCGCTGTCTGTCCTTCCCTGGCTACTTCAGACCATCTGCCTGAGCCCTGTCTGACGTATATCTGACCTGTCTGCATTTTTCTATCCTTGTGAACCCTGTTTGTCACCTGTCTACCTACCAGAAGCTGTCTGGCCCCTAAATACTCACCTGACTCTCTCTAAGCTATGCCTCACCCCTGTCTCTCAGGTTACCCATCCCAATATCAACAACACACAAAAAATTACAGTAATAAACAGATCTTTCTTAAATGACATTCTCTTTAAATATGCAGATTCTGCTCTACTTGAGATAGATTATTTTGGAGTTTTGAAAGCTCCTTATATTTAATGTGTCCACAGAACAGACTAATTCAAATCCACATCATATTTAAGTTAGCAATTTTACAGATAAAAATTGTTTAACTGCCATAATGTGATCAATGTGAAAAAGTGTGTGTAAGTACATAAATTAGAATTAATCAAATCATGTGGGAAACTGATATGGCTGCATAGGAGAAGGTACGGTGAGGTATTCAGGGGGTCAGAAGGAAGATGGTGTGGAGGATCATGGGTAAATAGGAGGAGCTATGCTTCGATGGTAGGATCAGGGTTTTTTCATCGGAATTCACAGTAAATTACAGAGTTCTGGGTAAAGTTTAGGACAGAGAGCTTTCCTAGAATATATGTTAAATTTGTTGGTCTCATTGCTATAGTGCCCACTTAGCCTGACTGCGTCATCCTCTAACATCATAGGATTTAGTGGTGCAATTAGTGGTGCAGCTGCAGTGTGAATAGAAGCGAGATTGTCGTCACGAATCAGAGGAGTCATGTCTTCGTCCTCTCTTCCAAAAAATGGCAAAGCGGATGCTGTGGTGAGGTCAACAAGTTCGGTTGAGTTTGGGTTGGGCCTACCACATTTCCTTTGAACTTTATAATAAAATTCAAGAGGGTGCAATAATACAGCCTCTCCCTGACATACGATCTATGCAACTTAAAACCATCCGTACATACGACGGAAAAAAATAAAATTAAAATTAAATATGAACTAAAGAATGTTAAATAAAAGCTAAAAAACTACAGAATCATTTAAAATGTCAATGAATAAAAGTGGTTAATAAAAAACTGGATAATCATGATAGAAATTGAGTAGGACAAAAGAATGCTGTACAGATATACGACTTCTACATGCCATGCTAACATACGTCCGACTTACGTCCATTTCAAGATACGATCGGTCGGTCAGAATGGAACTCGGAAGTATGTCGGGAATGGTAATTGATTGAAATGTAAAAGATTAGCTTTATAAAAATTAATGTCATGTTATACCCAAAATAAAAGTTTTAACATTTAAGTTATTGTTCTGTGATTTAGGTTATGCAGAATGGAAGTGGTTCAGAAGAAAATTCAGATGAGGCAAACCTACATGGTCATTTATCTATGGGGAACACTGAGAGCTGTGCATCAGGGTGGTGGGCCTTTGCCAGTGGGAGGACACTTGTGTCAATTGATGGTTTTAATACATAACTGACCATTTAAAAGGCATTACTGGGAGGGGTCAGTAGTAGGAGATTTGGTGAGCTGGAGGAGCTGTAGGAACAGCTCAAGCTGAGATTAGTCAGACAGAGGACCTGAGCTTGGAGTGGGAACATGATTGAACATGAGTGAGAGTATGAGTGCTGTGAGTGAGAGTACGAGTGGGCAGAGTGAGAGTATGAGTGCTGTGAGTGAGAGTACGAGTGGGCAGAGTGAGAGTATGAGTGCTGTGAGTGAGAGTATGAGTGGGCGGGTCTGTGCTGCAGGGACGGACGGTGCTCACCAGGCGCCGGGTGCTCACCTCCCCGGCGCTGTGGCTGCGCTGGCGGGTCAGGTGCTGCCGGTGAGCCAGCAGACTGCTGGGCCGTGCACTCTGCAGGGGGAGCCGTGGGTCGATGAAGGTTGTGGAGCGACAATTGTGATCCACAAAAAACGGCTACATGGAGAGATATACAAACAGGCAGCATGTTGGAAAAGTGCCAATATTAGAAATGTAGTTTTAACAGATCTGATAAAAAGAGTACACAGAAGGGAAGAGAATACAAAAGTGGAAGTATGTTAATCGATCTATTTGAGGATGGTAGTCAGTTCTTCATATTTTTATTATTATTGTAGCTTGAGTGGTCTCCTTGTACTGTTGCTCCAACTTAAAATACATTTCTGAACAGTAACTCTGATTTTCCAGTATTAGACTATGAAGTCATGAGAATAAGGCAGAACATGAATTTGATTTTGGACTTTGAGAAACAACCAAGGGACATGCATTAGAGGCAAGTGGAAGAAAGGATGTAAATGAAAAGTGATGGATAAGAAGAGAGATGGTAAAAGACAGAGAGGGACAGAGAGAGACAGACTAGGAGGGAAAGAGGAGGACAGTGGGCAGGAACACTGGTGACCCCTGACCTTCCCAGTGTGGTCGTGCTTCATCTCCCAGCCACGTGGAAGCTCCAGTTGCTTGTTTGCGAACATGTTGAGGAAGGTGACCAAGTCACGGTTGTGCTGGTAGCGCTCAAAGTGGTGCGTGTCTCGCCGCACTTTGCTGACCATGTGCTTCAGGCAGGTGTTGCTTGTAAACATGCGGTAGGCACTCTGCAGAGACAACATATTGTCATGATATCACAATACCCAAACATTCTTCTTCACATTCAGTTGGTTAGTACTGTAATACAGATGAATCAGAGAGATATAAATCTCTGAGTAATGGGTTGAATGGTCACTGAGTGTGTTGTAAACCCAGAAGTAACAAATAACTAATATACGATGATGATGAAGATGTTGATGACAACAAAGATGGTGGTGTTGTGAGGATGATGTAGTTAGGATGGCGTGTGTGAATGAGGAAGACTCACAGGGTTGGAATGCAGTACGGTAAAGAAGTCAGGGCTGGTGAGAAACTTGGCGCTCGGAGACTGGAGCAAGAGGCTGAGGCGGGACCGGGAGCTGGAGGCACCTACTGCACCATCTCTCCGGTACTCTGGAAAAACAGCACATCCACAATACAATCTCACTCAACTCTAAAAACCTCACTATATTACAATTACATTACAACACATATTTTTTGATTCCCAAATATTCACCTGTTTTGGCCTTTTCTTTCAGATGATTTCAGCCTCTAGAACACCCAGTTAATCGTACACTATGTGGTGTATGAACAAATACAGACACATTTGCAAGCAAATGTGACTAGTTTTACACCACTTCACTAAAAAAGTGGTAAGTGGAAGAATTTGTATTTCAGACATCACAGGCCATTTTGGCTCGCTGGTTAGAGCCTCAGAATGGCTTCAGCCAATGTGTCATTTAGACTGTTCAGTGACCAGCTTATTGAACAGTTCTAGTAATACAGAAGTTATTGTGGTAAGTTTGAGGCTCCACACACTTCAGCAACTGGATACCTTCAATGAATGAATAAGCCACAAACTGCATTTGACTAATTGCTGACAACAGTGTTTACTGCAATATACTGGGGCCTAAAAAGATATCCTCCCTTAGCAAAGCCACTTTCATCTGTAATCACAGACTAACAACTTTCTTTTCTAGTTAAATTCTTTGTTCACATCTAAGTAAATATGTATGTACTCATGCCTTTTAAGCCTATTTAAATTTGAATTTGATGTCTTTTGATGTGTCTCTATTTGAGTGTTATATCAGTGGTTTATGCACAGTGTTAAATTTGAACTTTGGATGCAATCAGAGGAACAAACGCACATTTATATAGTGAAATCTCTGTTCACAAGCCAGCAGAGCTCAATGATGTCCCACTGTAACTGCCTTTCTTGTCACTGTATAATTGCTGCCCTCTCCATCTTCTTCATGTTATATCTTTTTAAACTCTGCATTACCTATCTGCTCTATGCTCTGAAGTACTTCAATTATTTTGTTAAGTGCAGAATTTTAAGAACTATTTGTTTGAGTGATTAGCATGAGATTTAAGGGCCTGCATCATGAGGGCATTAGTGAAGCAGAATAGGAGTGCTCTCTGAGTGTTAGAGGGTCAGTGTGTCAGCTCAGAGATTAATCAATTCAAGACAAATGTATGAGCATGTCCATCTCAACAGTCCCACATACACTGTCAGTGAACACGTGGTTCCTATGGTCCCAGCATGCACTGCAAGGGCGTACCTCTCTGTATAAGTGTGTGTGTCCAGTCTCAGCATATACCGCAAGTGAGGATGTGGTTTCATGGTCCCCACAATTTTAATAATAAACCATGACTTGAAGTTTGGTTCCACAGTTCCTCCATGCAAAGTGAGTGAGCGTACCAGGGATGGAGTGGTGCATGAGGTCACTCTCCTCAGGGGGGATTTCAGCCTGCTCTTCTGACCTCTCACTGGTCATCGTCCTGCGGATACTCTGATACCTGACAGAAAAGAGGAAGGAAAAGAAAAAGGGAAAGAGGAGGCAGGGAGGTGGAAAAGTGGCAGAGCACAATAGAGAGGGAGGGAGCAACAGGAAGTAGACAGCAGCTTTCTTAGAATCAGTACAGCAAATCAATTCATTTGGGTTAATGTGTCTAAGAGGCTATTGATGATTCCTTTTTGATTTGTTCAGTGTTTTCTTCCAATTTAGTGGGCTTATGTATTACTAAAGACTAGGTGATGTCCCTATGATCACAGAAATGGACAGACTGAAAGTATAGAGGAATTCATAGAAACAGCTTATGAAGCCATGAGTTATGATATTACTGCGTATCAAAATACACTAGAAAGGATTAAAATGCTAAAAACAGTACCCAATTAAATACTGAAGATACCATTCAGTATGTAAAACTAAATTTCAGATAAAAACCAAGGTTCATAACATAGTAAAGTGAGTTAACAATAACAGCTCATTCAAAGTTACTTTTTGCTTTAAATAAAGAATGATTAATGTTTTTAAAAAAAATTCAATAGCTCATTTGTCCAGTAACAGCAGCAGTTTCAAGCAAATTGTGAGATACTAAACATTATTTATTGTCTCTTTCAACAGCAAGCATATGGAACATTTAAAGAACATGTGCTATTCGTCAAATTCCTTCTAAGGTGATAAATACACTTCCAGTGTTACATTTTGTTAACTCTTGTCACCATGGTAATACAACACAAATATTCTAATCCATCTGCATAAATGCAGATTTGTATTGTAGTAAAATATTGAGAAAGAATATTATTCTGCTTATGTATATTGATTCTAACCTGTATAACCATTTTTACTTTATATATTAACTTACATAAATAAATATAAAATGTATGTATTTAAAGATTCAATACACATTTCTGTATATTTATTACATACGGTATAGTATTTCTAACCTGCGGTTGAGCTGTTCCATCTGCTGAATAGAGTTGGAGCGCTGCAGAACCTGGGGTGCAGGTGGAGCTGTGGGGCGCTGCCAGGTGGTGGTCCGGTTCACGTGGTCAACATAGAAAATACGCCCATGACTGTCGATCCGTGCCTCCCAGTCTAATAGAGGAAACACATCAATACACATGTTAGTACGCCTACAGAACAGCACAGTTGCACCTCCTCTCCGACAAAAACTGATATGTGAAATAGAACTTGCTCTCTGACACATTGATCTGTGAAATAGAACCTCCTCTGTGACACACTGATCTGTGAAATCGCACCTCCTCCCTCACACACTGATCTATGAAATGGAACCTCCTCTCTGACAAACTGATCTGTGAAATAGAACCTCTCCCACAGAGTGATCTGTGAAATAGGACTTCTTCTCTTACAGGCAGACCTGTGATATAACATCTCCTTTTTGACACATAGAACTGTGAAATAGAACCCCCTCTCTCACACACTGATGGTGAAATAGCACCTCCTGTCCTCTACAGACCGAATGACTAGCACCTAATCTCTGACATACGGAGCTGTGATATGACATCTATCATTTTCTCTCAGTCTCTCTCTCTCTCTCTCTCTTGCCATACCTTACTTTAACATGCACATGTTTTCAAACACACAGGCACACATAAATGTATACATGGAGGCACGCACACACATGCACGTACGCACGCACACACTCACTGGGTGGCAGGGGCTCGTCTACTCTCTGGTAGCGGCTGATGTCATGTCGTACTGAAGGGAGGGAGCGCATGGGCTGGTGTCCGTTCACCTGGGCACCTGCAGCTTTACAGAGAAGGAGACATCAGTTCCACCATCAGGCTGGTCTGCCACCCATTCCACATCCTGCACATGGGATTACCATGCGATGGCTCAGCCGCCCTACAACCATTACCCTTGGACTCACATTTTGCTTGTTGGTTTTATGGCCACACTGTAAACACAAACCAGGGGATTTAAAACCTCTCTAATCTTTATCTGATATTTTTTTAAATAAGACAATCCTGCCCATATGGATAACGTCCAAGCAAGGGTTCTGTATAAAAGTAAAATCTAATTCATAAGGGGACGGGGGAGTTCTAAGGATTTTGTACAAAACTAAAATCAAATTCGTTGGGGGATTTTAAAGCATTCCCTCACAAAGTCAGATTTGGTCCATGTTTCCATAGTACAAAGTGACTTTGTGACTTTCCCTTTCTCAGTGTTGGGATGAGGATTTGCCAAACCCCTTTGAAATGACAGAACAAGGAAAATGAGATCCAGCTCTCACCTGACTCTCCATCTGTCTCTGTGGCACTCTGTGCTGAGTCCATTGAGCCACCCATTGCCAACATCCCTGTATCCTCATCTTGGGAAACACCTCCAGATGCCTGTAGGCTCTGCCTCCTCAGCCAGATTTCCTCCCCCTCTTCCTCCTCATTGGCTGAGCCTGCTGTGGCTTCGCCATCTTCCACCTGTGGCCCACAGGCCCCACCCCCCTCATCAGCCACATCACTTGTGGTGGGAGTAGTTTCACCAACACCACCCCCTCCTGGGTCTGTGGATGCTGCTGCCCCTCCTTCCTCTTCCTCCTGTAAAATGGAAATATTGTATGACAATAACACAGACCTGGACATACAAATGTAGATCATAAATACATAGCAACTCACATGTGTCTAGTGTTTTCTTAAATTAACAATACCATATGGAACTGGCATTTGCATCTGTATCTATTCATTTTAAAGGTTGTATACAGCTGATCTGACACAGAAATCAGTGGAGAAAACTTACATTTCCTAGTGGCTCAGTCAATAAAGGCACATCCCATAAGCACATGGTAAGGTCAGATAAAAATGATGCTAAGGTGCTTGGCTGTGTCATTACATGACTATTACCAGCTAGAATATCACTACAAAATACCACAAATTAGGCACATGTGGAGAGTGACTCTGAAAAAGGGGTATTAACCAGATGTAGGTGACAAGTACGTACTAGCAATTAATTTGAAATGTTTTAAGTGTTCAAACAATAACAAAATTATGATGATGTGGCATGCATGTATGTGCAACGTGTAAGAACATCAGCAACCTTCTAGTTGAGATGGTTGGCTGATGGCTCCTTACTAAAAGACACAACCTGTCAATGCTTGCTTAAGATTTAAAATGTTAAGTAATTATTTACATAACAACACAGCACAAGTACCACCATTGGAATTTGGATGCACAATTAATGTTGTTATTGTTTTCAATATCTCTAATCTTACTTCTTGTACATGCAAACAGCGTTGTAATCCCTCTGTGTGTCACCTGTAATGGAGACGTAGGGGGGCGGCTGCTGTCTGATGAGGAACATACAGTCGACTGCTGCTTGGCTGTTGAGGTTGGGGCTCCTTCAACTGCTTGTACCTGGCCAGAATCCTGGACCTCTTCTTCCCCCTCCTGGCCTTTAGCAGGTGGGCTAGGGGTGGCTGCTTCCAGTTCACCACCAGGACCACCCTGTGCAGCATTTCCTGTACCTCTTCCTTCCTTCTCCGGCCCCTCTCCTTTCCTCTGCAGTTCTGCCTCCTGCTCAGCCTCTGAGGTGAAGAAAACATCTGAGGGCCCCTCTGTGCCCCCATTCAGCATCATAAGCCCTCCTTCTTCAGAAGCGCCCTCGCGCCCCGCCCCCTCCTCATCCTCATCTGAGTCTATGTGCAACATGGCACTGAGCCGCGTGTCCGTTGGGAAGCTAGAGCGGAGCTTAGGCGAGGCAGCTCCGAGGGGCCGCTCTCCGGGGCCTTTGGGGGCCTCAATAGCATCCAAGTAGTCATTGAGAGACACCTGTCGAAGTGTGTGGCCAGGGGCCCCTCCCTCAGCACCACCCTCTGCCCCTCCTTCCTCATCCTCCCGTGCCTCTGCCCCACCCTCTCCATTCCTTGCCCCATCACCAGGCAGCGAGTCAGCTGACCCTGTAGGCGACGTTACTCGGGCAGTCCCGGGGGGAAGGTGGGGCAGATCCTCATCATCTGAGGGGCTTCCAGGATCCCCGTTCACAGCTGCGGCCCCCAGGAGAGAGCCCATGGTGTCAGGGGATGCCTCTGAGAAAGGATAGATAGGTTAAAGAAATTAAATGTATTTACAATTACCTGTTCTTATTTAGCAGACACTGCTATCCAAAATGACGTGGTATCACAAATGAAACGATGCCATCTCCAAAAACAATACTATAAAGAACATATCAAGATTTATATGTACACAAACACCACACACTCTTAAACCCATATAAAATGTCAATCACAGTGTTGACCTCTCCTGGGTCTTACACAGGTTAAGCTCCCTTTGTGTCCCATTTTCAGCCCTCCAGCCTCCCAGCACCTCTGGCCCACCTGCTCACCTTCGTGTCCTGTGGAGGTGATCTCCACACGGAACTGAAGCTGGCCACTCACATGCTCAGTAGGCAAACGGCGACATAGAGTAAAGGTCAGTGGCTGGTCCCTGCGGGGTAGCACACATGTGTCATAGATGTGTATCAGTGCTTATTGTTTTACAGTCTTTGCTTTTCCTGGGATGGAGGGGGTGTAAAAATGTATATTTGAAACTTGAATGATGTTTGCTGGGGATTTTGAAATATGCCCTGCATAACAGATGTGTGTGAGCATGAGAGTCAGTGCATCAACTGATGCCAGTCTCATCTCAGGACACCCACCCAGCCGCATGCCTCTCCAGCAGCCTCTGCACTGGGATGGTGAGCTGACCCAGGAACCGTTTGATGATTGGCCGGCTCTTGGCAAACTTGTCCTTCACCTCAATCTCCAACACGTCTGTCACCAGAGCCACAAAGGTGTACTTCTGCATGGGGGGGAAGTTCAGAGGACAACAGACTTTGAATGTGCTCCTATGTATGTATTTGTTTATTTATGTGCATTTTTATGAATAATGGATTATGTTTCTAGAATGCAATACCTTCTATCCAAAGCACTACAGAGTGAATGAACTAAATACACTAGGGGATAATTAGGTGGCCAGATGAAGACAGCCAGGTGTGAAATTTTGCAAGGACACCAGGGAACCCCTACTCTTTGCAATAAGTTCCATTGGATCTTCAATTACCACAATGAGTCAAGACCTTGGTTTGATGTCTTATCCAAAACACAGGACCTCTTACAGCAAAGGGTCTCCATCATTGGACATTGGAATTTATTTGGACCTGAGGGAAGATCACCCACTACTGAGCCACCAGCACAACTTCCTGAAGCAACTTAGTGTCCTTTCATCAAAGAATTAAGCAGGCCCAAACCAGCTTGGCTAACGCCAGTCAGCTGCAGCAGAGTACATTTTATTATGGTTGCTGGGTAATGTTTATATATGTATCTGTGCATGTGCTTGTTAGTGATTATGAGTGTATGTCTGTCTGTATCTGAATATGTAAATTAATTTACGCTTGTTTGATAATAAAGTAGCATTGTGCCAATTTCTTCACTAATTTTAGTGATTTACTTCAAATACAGCTGATCCACCTCAGTCTGTGTTTATCTGTAGCTGCTAGAAGTGTGCTTTTTCATTTCAAGTTTTAGCTGGTAAGGAGGAGAACTGTATCCCTCAGGTTGCTGGTTCAATTCCCAGGTGTGGCACTTCCACAGCTCTCTAGTTTCAGGCACTTACTGTAAGTGGCTCCGGTAAGTATCCAGCTGCATAAATGGATATTGAGTAAATGCAGGCTGTGCAAGTCATTCTGGGTAAGGCTGTCTGCTAAACAAATATAATACAATGTGTCTGAATGGATATGTGTATTTGAATGTGTGTGTGTGTGTACCTCTCCATGCCAAACAGGGTTGGTGGTGTTGGCGATGATGGAAGCTCGCCTTTCCTGGCCATGATGGGCAAATGTGGGGAAGCTGCTCTTCTTGCCTGGCTGGATGGACATCTTCAAGTAGGGGTCAGGGTTAAAGAACATTCCTTTCTTCAGCCCCATAGCACGGATATCTAGAAACACATACCATACATAGTTTCAGAATGTGGACATCTATACAGGAAACACATGCCTGCCAAGCTTGGATATTTACTGACATACACACACACACACAGTTACATACACTCAGGTGGAAGGAACAGTTCAGCTACATAAAGTGCACACAAGCAGGCAGACAGACAGACAAAATGATAACAAATGTATCAAAAAAATAAATAAATTAAATAAATAAATAAAAACTTTTTTTTTTGAAAGCTGATATGATGACATGATGAGAAGGGACTCTTCAGAGCCAGACATTATAAGACCAACGGAACTCCTTCTTCTTAAAGTGATAGGAAATTAGTTGTGGTGAACAAGTCTGACTAGAATGTCAGTGAATTATCATGTCACCTATCTGACCCAGTCACTGTGAAATAGATCATATTTATATAATATTTCCTTCTTTGAGCTCTTTGAATGTACAGAGAAAAAGGATTTAAGCAGGAGAGTAGATCATCTCTGTACATCAGGCACCTGACTTCACGGTCACATCCACTATTCCACAGACCGCTCAGAGATGTATTCTGCAATGTGTAATGACACATTGTGGACAGACAGAGGCAGCAGAGTTCATTAAAACAGGGTGATGGATTAACAGGATGATGCTTTATACCTCTGTCATATCTGTGTGGTTTACATAATTTGTAGCCCTGACAAATGTGCAGGAATTCTAGACTTTTGTGCCTGGCTGTGAGAAGTACATCAACAAACTCCTGCTAAATGAAATGGTAGTGCTGGCCATTTTTGTTCACAGTGGACCATCATTTTATTTATGACTGTTTGTATGTACATTTCTATCAATAAATATGTAAATACACACTATTTCTCCATTGAATATCTTAGACTCAGCTTGTTATATCTAGCAAAGCAGTTTTGTGCTTATGGGTGCAGTGCTCCTTAAGTTTGGAAATATTCACAAAGAAATTTAGCTAGCGTTAGCCAGGATAGCTATAGAGGCTCTTTTTCACAGAGCTATAAATCGCCTTTGAGACTGGCACTGAGAAAACCAGAGGCTTGTAGAATTCCACTGGATGAAAGTGGAAAAACATCCATATGCATACACATGGACACACACATACACAGCCAAACACAAACACAAACACACACACACACACACACACACATATATATATATATTATACCACACTCACGCATGAGCACTGACAGATGGACGTGAGCATATACTGGCATACACTGAAAAGCTTTAGCATAAACATGCAGGCACTGACACAGACTAAATGTAAGTACTCTATTGGCGTCACCTGACAAGGTGAAGCTAACAAGTTTGCGACAGTGTTCTGTAACCGACTGGCCAGGTACTTGCCCTTCATCTCCTGCCTGAAACAGAGAAATGCAAATTTGTTACTGCTCACACAAGGTAAAATACACAGTGGCACAAACATATAACTGCTCACACACCAAAAAAAAAAAAAAAAAAAAAAAAAAACACAGCAACACACACTGCCTGACCACCATGAAGCAGCGACACACATTAATGCTCACATACCGTAAAACACAGTAACAAAAAACCCATTACTGCTCACATACCATAAAACAAATACATTACCGGTTATACACCAACTCTGACACTCAGCCAAACACTACAGAAAGGAAAATGTGCACACCATATGACTCACAACAGTAACTCACCGCGACACAAAAAAAAATAGCTGTACACATACCATTTTACTCAACTGCCACAGAACAGCACAGACATATTAATGCTCACACAGACAAAACAACAATGCAAACACCTTACTGGTCACACACCATAGTATTCAGTCAGCTATGCACACAAATTACTGCATATACCATATAACCTACAACAAACAGCAATGCAGTACAACTACTAAGAAACTGGGCTATTAAGAATATCATCTAGATCATGGTATTAATCATTAAATATGTCAAATGTAAGTCTGAAAGGGACCAGGAACAAAGGAATACGTCAATGAAATAAACGAATATAATAAAGACACAAGATTAGTCCTGAGTCACACCCTGAAAGCTCTTGAAACAGCAGGCTTATATCAGTGGAATTCCACTATGCAATGAGGTGCGTCAACATGGGCACTGGACGCCGGACGCCACTAAGCTGTGGATCCTGTCATAAACCCCATGTGGATTGCTGCCAGAGATTCTGATCTAGGAGGATTAGCTCTCGATTTTTAATGTCAAATTAATTTGCGGCAGCTGGTCACAGGGGCTGGTCGGGTGGTGATGGCTGCAGGAGCACTCACAGAGAGACAGATCATAGAGGGAGGGGTGGGGGGCCAGGTGGGCACAAATAAGGGAAGGCCAGACAGACAGGAAGTGGAAACATGCATAGGATGTGACAAATGGGAAGCGGAAAAATACAGGAAATGACAGTAGCCTAGACAGCAGGGGACAACAAAGGGCCAAGACTGTTCAGGTGATTTCTTGGCAGTGTTGATCAAGACAGGTTATGACAAACTGCCACATATCCTGGTTGCCAAATTTGGACTGAATAGCTCCCTTTCTTTTAACGATTAGAATACTTCCAGTTTGTTAAATGCTTGGATATGTCACAGCCTGCTAAATCCTTGTTTTAATTAACCTTGGTGATATCGACATGAAAGTACCTTACATTACAATACATCTTAAACCATTCTTAAAGGTATGTCAAACAAATTCTGGAGAATGACTGAAAGTAAGAGTAGAAAGTAAATGCCTCATCGTCTACACCTTTGACCATGGCTTTGGATGAGACATATGGATCAGAGGATTGTATTCAGGAGAAGAGGCAATACTGGGAGCATTTTCTACCTGCTTGTGCATGTGATACTCCCTAAGGAGGTAGCTAGCTATGATCCTCTCTGAATAGTGCACCGTGCACAACACACACAGCATACGATTATAGGGACCCACACTATGTAAATGCATTTAACAGTAAATTCCTGTACATAACTGACAACGCAAAATGAAACATCAATTTTCAACAATATCCAGAATAGTATTCTTCTTTAAATGTGATCGCACACTTTGGATATGAAAATTGTTTTCTTGAAAATTCTTAAGGATCTGTTTTTAAATTTTTATCTTAAGTATTTCAAAGTATTATTTTACCCAAGTCTAACACACCGTGGTCTAGTATCCACACAAAATTATACACACACAAGCCCAGAGCTGCACAAAAGCTGACATCAGTTTTAAAAGCCTGGAAAAGCACAATATACTGTGGAATCACCTCCTCAGCATGGAAAGCTAATCACATCCCTTATTGAGAGCTGACCTACATGGTTGCATGCGCACACACATGCACGCACGCACGCACGCGCGCACACACAGGGACTCACCAGGACTCCTGGGTTCTTGACTGTGATGCAGGGGGTTGTTGCCCTCAGGGCCCCACTCACTCCATGGTAGTACTTAAAGCAAATCTTCGTCTCAGCTAGAGGGAAAATTCACACACAGGAAGTCAAGTGACACAGGAGTGACACCACACTCAAACTCCCTCCCCTGTCTCAACCCTCGTTCTCCCTTCCCTCTCATGTGCCTCCCCACACTACTCATGCCGGCTTTCTCCCCATATTTTTATTCCATTATTTTCTTGCACTGGCTCACTTTGATTTTCATTACTCCTACCCACTCACACTCTTCATTGCCTCTACAAATGTCTCCACCCCTCAATCACTGCCTACCATGGCCATTTATCTCCTCCATACCTCTGCCCCTCTAATCACACATCTCCATTCCCCTCTTCCCAACTCCCTCCT